>VZUI01042856.1:0-13060 GCA_013401135.1 Cettia cetti
GCTCACAAAGGAGCAGGTGAATGCTTGGAGGAGGCTGTGGTCCAGTGAGAGCCCTGGTGGAGAGAGAGGGCCCCTGCTCCCAGGCTGGAGCAGCCTGTCCATGGAGGGAGGACTGCACCCTGTGGAAGAGTGGTCCACACAACAGCTGCTTTGGGAGACTGCTTCCCATAGGATGGGCTCACATTGCAGCAGTACACAGGAAACTTTTTTTCTAATGTTGAAGTTTGTAGAGAACTGCCTCCTGTGGGAGGGACCCAATACTGCAGCAGAGGAACAACTTCTCTCCCTGAGGAGCGGAAGCCATGGATGGTGCACTGACCATCACTCCTGTTCCCTGCCTCCTTGCACTGCTGGGGTAGGTAGTAGAGCTGGGAAGGAGGGAAGGGTGGGGAGAAGGTATTTTTAAGGTTTATGTTACTTCTTGTTATCTAGCTCTGATTTTGTTAGTAAAAAATCGGTTTCAAATCTCTACATTGAGCCTGTTTTGCTCTTGATGGTATTTGATGATCAAACTCTCCCAGTCCTTACCTCAACCCATGGCACATTTGTTAAATTTTCTTTTCTCTGTCCAGCTGCAGAGCAAAGTCAGTAAATGACTTTGGTGGGTGCCTGGCATCAGACCTAGGTCAACCCATAACATGAAGCTACAAGGACCCTTATACAATATTTCAGTCCCCAGGGAAACAAATCTAAGCATGACATTTTCTAAATATTCCTATCTTACATATCCATATGTGAGAGGAAGAAAAATGCTAGATGATAGCTCACACAGAAACATGTTTTACTCTCTCTCGAGTGTAAATGTATGTCTCCATCACCTTGCAATAATATTTATGTCTTACCACATCCTCTGGGAATTACTATGAAACACATTTGTAATGTGCAGGGTTGGTGAAGGTTCTGGGTTTCTTCTTAGCTTTTGGTCGCTTTAGCTTCCTTCTCAGCAGGAGCTCCTTTGTTTTTACTGCCCATGACTTTGTACATAGTAAGAGAAATCTCAAAACAGGTGGGAACACTGTGTGTTCTGTAACAATTTTGCCCCCTAATCCACTTCCCTGTCCTTTTTTCCATCAATGTGACTCATGGGGTTTCTCTCAGCAGACTAATTGCTGAAAAAGCCATACTTGTTCTGCTCTGTCCTTTACTTTGAACTAAAGCTGTAACTTTTTGTAATCCTAGGTGTTTAATTGATCCACATTTAACAGAAGATTTTCCTTATGGAAATTATTCTTGCATTGACTCAGATACTGTGAATAATTCAGGATAAGTGAGAGAAGCAGATTCTAAATGATAGCTTGCACAATTGGAAATTGATGATCAGAATTTCTTCAAGCTCTAATTTACCATCAGATAGAGCCAATTAAGTACACCAGTGATTATGGTATCACTATTTTCATTTGTTTGTCTTTCTATAACCATGATTTAATAGCAACATAAAGAAGGACATTATGTCTTTTTTTTTTTTTTTTTTTTTTTTTTTTTTCACAATCTTGCCTCTGTCTACCCAAGGAACTGTATCAATACATCATAAGTCATCTTGGAATGAATTTAAAAGTTCTTCCTGGGTGATCATAAGGGATTTCAGCACACCTAATATATTGATTCTTTTCTCTGCTATTCTCATCGGACCAAAGCACATGCCATATGAACAGCCCTTCCCATCAACCTTGTTTTTTAAAGAAAGCATTGCAAATTATACTCTTTTTCATTCCCTATAAAAATAGTTTTAACACAAGCACAAGTGTTGACTCAGTTAGAGTTAACTTACAGTGTATATATACTAAGAAGAAGGAAATAAAAAAAAACATAAATAAAGTAAAAAGTGAAATATCAGAGACAAAAATCAAAATGTCAGCTTTTCATTACTTATCCTTATTTTTAGAGGGTTTTTTCCATGTTAGACACTATGTAGAGACTAAAACCTGGCCTGTGAAATATGACATTTCAGTCTAGAAATAATTTTATTTTATATATATTGCTAATAGTTAATTTGAGGCATTTTGATAATATTATATGATTGACTGAAAGGTGGCATTACAAGCTGGAATAATTTCAATAATTTAGATAAATATTAGCATAAAAAGTATCAGTAAGAGGATTACCACACCTTTAAATTCAGGTTTTTTAATAAGTTTTGGGGTTTACGTATGGAACTCTGAGATGATTTTTTTCTATTGCTATAGTATTGCTTAATATTATAGTTACTGTTATGTTAGCTTTCCACTGTGCCTATTGTGCTTTACAGTCAAATCATCCTCATAGCTAATTAATTATATGAGTACTCATATGTATGTAGCATATGATGCTTGACAATTTGCTCTCTTTTTTAATTCCATTTTCTTTTCCAGTACTCTTGTATTTGACTGCTGTATTGCTGAAGAGATCCCAGGGTATTAGAAAACCTTCTGGTGTGTTATGAACAGAGCCATCACATCTCACAACATGAGCATGAGACTTAGACAAGTGGCATTTGGTTTGCACCTTCTCACAGTAAAACTTCTGTAACATATGTTTCTACGGCACAAAACCAGATCATTTGTCATACTTTGTGATCCCACATGACAATCACAACTGCATGCCTTAGCTGTGATCTGTCAAACCATTATGCCTGTCACAGAGGGGTCAGAAGAAGGAGGAATACCTTGCTGCTGTGACTCAGCCAGAAAGAAGGAAAGAGGTTAATGCAACATCTCAAAGGAGGTTCTCCACAGGGTAACATTACCCATCTCCAAGCAAATGCTATATACTTTTTCACCACTTAAATGTCTTGAAGAAAAATTTTAGTGGCCACTGAAACATACTTTATTTCCGTGCAATCCCTTAAAGAAAAATGCTCATGCAAATGCACTACAGGGATTTGAATGTAGTTTCAAATTTTCATTGTTCAAACAGCACAGAAACTTTCATCTATTGATCCTTTGACTGAAGCTGAAATGTAAACAAGGAATTTAGCCTTTCACAGAATAATGAAGGTACAATTTGCTGTGCAGATTAGTACATGATTGGTAGCATAGCTATGTATCCACTGTTTATACTTCTTGGAGTATGGCAAATATTTCTGTTGAACATGGCAGACAGAACTCACAGAGAAACAGATAAACACAGGAATTTTTTTCTGCCAACCAAAGTAGCAATATACATAATCCTGACTTGTCAGATTATATTTCTAGTTTTCTTCTTCATTAGTTAGCATCTCTTGCCTTTACCTTTTCCTTCCAACTGTATAAACAATAACACCTTTTCCTCTATGACAAATGTTACCTCCTTGGCTCCAAAGTTTTCCTTTGAAAGGTCTGAAATACTCTGCACCTACTTGGTAATTACATGAAAGTATCAGTTGATTCGCTTATATTCCTCTGTTCCTTAAAATATACAAAATATACAAAAAAATACAATAAAAAAAAGAAGAAAAACAAACAAAAAAACCCTCCAAAAATCCCCAAACAAAACAAACAAAAACTCAAAAAAAGAAAGAAACAAAAAAGGACAGTGTAGACATAGCTTTGAAAAGTCCATGTCTCTAAAGGACATCTTGAATTCATTTCCCAATGAATGGCAAACAGCTGCCATATAAGCCTCAATATAGGACAGTACAGTGAGTCACAAATTCTTTGCTGAATGAGTAGTTCCATGCTCCTGACCATTCAAAAGTGTTGAGTGAATTCTAGATAATTCAATCCTTTTAGTATGAGGATTTAAACTGCTGAGTTTGGTAACTCTGCAGTGGTTTTTTCAGAAGAACCTAGGTGATTAAAAAGAAAAAAAACTACTGATAGTACAATTAATCCAAACAATTTGGTCAAAATAATGTAGAGATGTTATGATATTTCCCAGTAAATATCTAGAATACAGAGAGACATTTAAAGAATAAAAAGTGGAAGACAAAGGGATCTTTACAGATCTAGAGAGATCCAGCATCTCTCTATTGTTATCAGATATAACTGATACTAATGATCCTGTCCTGATAGAAGGACAGTTAAAAATTGAAAGCCACCAGAATGCTTAAGATATGCAATTTCTGTCATTTGCTTGTCTGCACAAACAAGAAAAATCTGCCAGTCCTCTTATGAGTCCTGCTGGTAGTACTTTTGAAAATTCTTCTTACATACTTGTAATTATTGACCTGTCCCTTAGGTATTCATATTTTCTGAACAGTAACCATCACAATAATCCTGTAAATAAGCACAATCCCTTATAGGGTGTTACTATAATTTGTGTAATATATTAATAGCAATTCAATGAATTCCTATTTCCTTCAAAGGGAAATAAAATTGATAGCATACACCAAACCTGACATAGTTGAAGAAGCATTTGGACAATACTCTCAGTCACTCCTGGGGATGGTGCTGTGCAGACCAAGATCTGGACACCATAATTCCTGTGAGTCCCTTCCAACTCAATATATTCTGTCATGCTGTGGTTCTTAGAAGTAAAGACATGGGAAATTTTCTTGTAAAATCTCAAGTGACAGACTCCAGACCTTCACAAAGACCTCTCCTCTGTCTCCTTCTTATACACACAGTATAAATAAATCCTTCTTGCATCAATGAAAGGTAATTATAACATTAGTGGCATCAACAAAATTTGAGACTGAAGCACCTGGATGCATTCAGTTTGTGATGTATTAGCCATTAAGGAGACAAGTATGAGATAGGTCACAATTAAGGTTGTGACTACTTTGTTTCTTCTGACCTAACTTGCCCTTTGATTGTAGGATATCAAATGATTAATTTGACTAGGTGCAAACAATTAACTCCTAAATTGTTGTCGTTGGTTTTTTAAGCACTGATGTCTGACCTAAGATTAGATTCAGTGACCTGAGAGACCCACAGTCAAACCTTGACACAATAATTTAGGGAGCCTTCTAAAACAAGGAAGGAAATACCTAATTGATGTCATCTTTCAGTAAGATTGAAGTGCCTAGGAAATCAAGAAAAAAATCTAAAAATTCCAATTAATTTCCACTACTTATGCTTATATCCTTAAAACTAATATAACTGACATCATATGTCAATAACTGGGTTTTTTTTCAGAACGAAAGCATAAATATTTCCAGAGAACTTGAAGGAAATAGCTGTTATCTGCTTTGAACTGTTAACAGCTGTTAAGTATTCAGTCTTTAATATGTATTCAATTCCCACCTCAAATTCTATTCTGCATGCACTAAATCCATATGTAAAAACAACCATGTCTTTCATGAATAAACATGCAACAGCCTCATCTTTCTCTTAATATATAAATTCCTTTTTATTGTCACATCTTATTTCAGCTTTGCCTGTATTTTACTTGTCACATATAGTCCTAATTTATACATTTCCTGAGTTTTCCATACCTTCCTTTTCCCAACTAATTTCATATCTGCCATTATTTGTCTTCACAATTTCAGAGCCACACCCCCATCCCTCATCTCATATCAACGTGTTTCCCCGATATTTTCTTTGACACGTGCCATCACCACGCTTCACTGCTTCTCTTGCTCACATTCCCGCCTAACATCTTTAGCACTCTAATTTTACCTCCTTACGTTCCAGATCCTAGTTTTTCACATGATTTTACTTATTAATTTTTGGTTTGATTACTTACTCAGTTCTATTAAGGCAAGAAATATACTATAGTCATTTATGGCAGGTTATTGTTGTCAGTCATCCTACGCAGATGGGGTAAAAGCACTGTTTTGCATTAGTTTGCTTCCAACTGCAAAGACTATATTACCTATGTTGTCCATGGCTGTAATGAAATATTCACAACATCATAGAAATTGTGTTGGAAATATAACTCTAAGTGCTAGAGAGTAGATTTCCTCCCTGAGGCATTCTTTGAGAAACTTCATTGATTCAGACAAAATGATGGAGAACTTGTGGAGAAACTGCTTAACAGTTTCTCTCCAATGAGTTTCAAAAATAGTTAGATCAAGTTAAAGTAACACCAATACTGGTTTTTACTGTACTCCAGAAAAATTAGAAAGATTCTTAGGCAGAAAAAAAATTTTACTTATCCTTTTATATATTAAGATTGCTGTCTTAAATGAGACAAAGTGAGTTGAATCAAGGAGAAAATTTACAGTTTAATAAATGTTGCTTGAAATGTTGTATTAAAAAATGTTTAATATTCTATGATAATGTTTTCATAACGCAAGTGTTCTTAATAAAAATAAATGATTAATTGTTTTTTAGCTCTCTTAATTTTTTTTTTATAAGTTAGGGACTTTGTAAATCATTGTTTAAAGCATTGTTTAAAGCTTTTTTTTTTTTGCAACTTGTCAGTCTGTAAATCTCTATATATTTTATAAACACTTAGTGACTTAAGACAGTAGAGAAAATTTCAGTTATTTGAGACCATTTCAGACCAGAAATTTCCAATGAGATATGATTTCCCTTCAGACATACTAAAATGAATCCCTTTTGGACTAAGGCAGTGAATTTTAATTAAGCTAGAATTAGTACTCCTGACAAGAGGAGGAAACACTATAAAGCTTTGCCTCTTGACCTTTAAAATAATAGTTAACTTCAGCTTAAGCAGATGTTTTAAACAAGACTGGAATTAGGGGATGGTGATTGTTCTGAAATACAGGAGATTATATTTGACTTAAGCTTTTTTGCCATGAATTTTGCTTTGTTGCTTGTCAATATATCTAAACAAAGCTGTGTGAACAAGCTGGGTCTCTGTCAGACTGCCTCTATTTACCAGGTTCTGAACCACTGAGTTTGCCACCTATTTATCTGCAGTGAGACTGGAAACTGCCATGGGGCCTTTACTGTCACTCTTAAATGTATAAAAAGAATGTTTGAAAATCGTTGAACATGTCTTATTTTTACCTAATAGCTTTCACACTCACATGCAGAATTTTCTTTCTGATATGATTGTTTCTATCTTCTTATGTCTTTTGGAAATCACCAGTAAAAAAAATCTCAGTTAATTCCTGGTATGGAAGTCTGCATAGCTGCAGCCCAAGCAGGTGCTGTTTTCACAACAGCTAATGGCTTGTCTAAAATTGTTACGAATTTCTAGAAAGAAATAATTTAATTTTTGAAAATTAGTACAGAGTTCCCCCCCCCCCCATTCTTAACCTGTGTTTAAAAATAGTAACTGCTTTATTTCATCACAAACTCATAGAGTGGTTTGAAGTATATTTTTCTAGATCTCATATTCAGAAATCATTTCTTCCTCATAAGATTTACCATTGGAGACAGAGATGACATATGTGATTCTTCATCTGAAATATCAAAAATAATTGCACAAATGTAGGTGCATCTTCAGATACACACATTTCTTATTCTAGAACAAGATCTGTATATTTACCATTGCTTTATCTTGTTGGTGGCAATCACAGTTTAAATACAGTAAAGGACACAGATCTTTAATTCCTACTATACCACTCATTTTGCAGCTTTTCTCCTTCCAGTGCCATGTAGTAACTTATCTGTTTAGAAGGCAGTTTTAGAAAATTACATGTTTTCTATCATATGGTATTAAAAGCCAGGACCAGGTGGGCACCTACTTTGTTTCATCTCTAGATTCCACGATTAGTAGACAATAACAAATAGTATTACAAAGATATAATAGCTGATGTCATAATCATGTGTGATTATGAAATCAGGTATGCAAATAGACTAATAAAAGAATATTTTAAATGCAAAACCAAATTCTGCATTTGAGGAAAACTGTCTAAAAGAAGACATCATGTACAAATATTTTTTATACTTTCGTGCTCTACATATAAGAAAAGATTTTTTTTTTCTAATTTCCCTGATCTGTAGAACAGATTATCCTTTTTTTTTTTTCCCCAATCTGATCATATCAATTCCTCTGGATCTAGAAGGTTACCATAAAACAATTGATACAAGAAGCCTGATGAGGTATGGACTTGTGCAGTGGAAAATGAGCTCAAAACCAAGTTCTAGGCTAAAAACTCATGTTAAAAAAAATCTAAAAAATCTCTTCCCAATATTCTTATACATTTCTAGAACTTGATACCACTTCAAAGAATGGATTGAATAATAGAAAAAATCAAAGGTAAAATATTGTGTTTTTCTGAAGACTTTCTTTATTAGAACACAAAAAGGTAATAACTTCTGTTACAAATCTACATTTGCATAGATTGAAGAAGCAGCAGACAGTGCTCCCTGAAGAAATTATTCTGTGAAGAACTGACAGTCAGTAAAAGATGGAGTCAATTACCCTTTATAAGGTATATTCCTAATATTCAAAAAAGCTTTGGAAAAGCATTTACTCCTTGAAAATTATGTAATTCAAGACTGCTGAAAGGGTCTTTAAAAAACCTCCAAAAACAAACCTCTAAATATGAATCACTGAATGGAGAATCTTGGAGCAAGGAAAAGAAAATTGATATCAAGGAAAAACTATTATTGCAGGAATACAATGATCTGAACAAATCCATAAAAATCACTGCCGTTTTGCAAGATGCTACCACGACTCCTGGGTTTCAGTGTGCTACATAAAATCTTTTACAAGCAACAGTGCAGGCAAATGTTGCAACTGAAAATTATTTTTAATGAGTCCTGAAATGTTAGTTTAGGTCAGTTTCTCATATTATTCATTAACTACAGTGCAACAGACTGAAATTTAATTTGAATTCAGGGTTCATTAATGTTTCGTGTTGATACCAATTCTATAATAAGCTGGTGAGTTATAGAATACATGAGACTTTAAAAAGTGCTACTTCTGTGGCATATTTCCATAACTGCACTAAAACTTGCTGCTATTTAGCTCATTTCTCAGGTTACTGAGCTTGTAAATTAATAGAAAAAATTCCTTATGACAAACCAAACACAAAATGATATCCAGTTGTCTGGCAATAAGCTGTTTTTTGTTTATTATAATTAAACAGAATCAATATATTAACTATGAACATAGTCATCTCACTTCACTTTCCTCTGACTGGAATTTAAATTAAAACTGTTGCTTTATTTGCCTTTCAAACTGCATATCAAATTAAAGTGTCCAAAAAAGGGGGAAATTGATCTTATTCAAAAAAAACCCTCATCAGAATATCAACAGGCAAGGAATAAACTAGTGAGACCAAATGTTAAATTTCAATGAAGTATTTCAATTCCAGAAATGTTTTGTAGAAATAAAAAACTGATAACCTTAAAGATAGCCATTAAGACATTTTAGAAAAAAAGAATCAGAATTCTGAGAAAATTATGTGTATTTCAGTCATCTTATATTCACCTGGACAAAGAAAGAAAGAAAGAAAAAAAGCTTCCTTTTTTTCTTCCTGTCTCATTATATCCAATGTTCAAGTCTGCAAAAAGTTCAATGTGCCAATGGTTTAAAAGGGCAATAAAAGGGCAGTTAAGCAGTTAGAGCAATAAAGACATTGCCGTAGACCTAGTAGATTATTTTTCTTTTTTCCTCTCTTTTTCTTCTTTTCTTTTTCCTGTTAATCTCAACATCTGATAATGCAGACAAATGCTGAGTGCTCCATTCAGTTGTCTAAACATCTGTACCTGGTATTTGAGAGTTTTTGGGACAGTCACAGGAGCCTAAGAGGAAAGAACCAGCTTTGTGTGGGCATGCAGCCCTTCCACAGAGGCTCTGGAGACCAGGACAGACTGGCAGGGATGAGGCACAGAAGTTTCTGTTTAGGCAACTGACTTAACATCACCATATTCCAGTTCCTCTCTGGTGATAATGTTACTGTGACAGGCTTTACCACAGAACTTCAGGTGAAGTTATGGTTTACTGATCATCTGTCATAAGCCCCAGTTTTATTTTTTCATTGGTTTACTCTGAGATTTGTTGAAAAGAAAATTTTAGGGAGTCTTGTTTTTGACACAAGTAGATCAATGATATATCATCAAAACTAATATTTTTTCTATCCTGCTGAAAGATAAGGTGAACTAGACAGTCTAAAACAAAGTAACTTGGACTCAGGGATTAGTTATCAACCATCTCCAGACAAAATCAAACACCTTAATTCTTTTCTGTTTAGCAATGCAAAATGGGATCATAGCTGGAGCACAATGAAAACACCAGAGAAAGTATTCTAATGTTAAAAACTACCTTGACTGAGGCATATTATCTATTTAGCCTGCACTGGAAAAAAAATTACAACTGTTTGAAGTAATCTTTTTGTTCAAATGGACACCAGCATTAAGAGGAAACATATTTGCTTCTTACTTATCATTGGTCAGTCATTTGATACAATTCTTTCTGAATACCAGAATCTGCAAATGAACTGTGCTGAAATATTCTTATTTAAACTAAGATACTTAAATCCAGTTGAGCAAAAACTGGTGCATGTACTAAAATCCAGTTTTAAAAACTAAATATGTCAGCAAAGGTTGGGTGTTTTTTTTCAAAACTTTAAAAATAAGCTAGAAAATAATTATAGAGTTAATTAATCTGCTTGTCTAAAATAAATTCTGAAAAGCCCTAATGTCATGAAAATATGCACTGGATAAATTATCTAACTCGCCTCTTCCCCCTACCAAAAAGACAAAACAAAAAACACAAGAATGTTTATAAATTAGTCATATTTTGTTAAAATACAAATCTGGTTGCAGACAGAATGATAAAGAGCAAATACTGGCCATCCAATGGCCTTTTCTAGTATAGTAGACCTATGCTCAGATTATAGCTTGGCCTCAAAAGTGCAGTTGTGGGTGTTTCAAGTATTTCATTCAGCATTCATTAGGATTTGTTCCTTTTTTTTTTTTAAGATAAGTTTTGTAGTTTTTTTAAAGAAAAAATACCATTGGAAACTTGGGGGAAATCTGCATTGGCAGTATCTTGTTCCATTTCCTTGACAAAGCTTTTTTCCATCTCAGTAGCATGAGAAAATGAGGTGAGAAAACATTTTTAATAAGCTTTTGTCCCGCAGTCACTTGCTCAGTTATAATCACTGAGTATTTTCATTAATTGTATTTTCATTTTATATTATGTCAGTTTCTAAATATAGTTCAGGAAAATAAAGACGTCCTTGACACTATTTACACTAATTCTCAAGTTAGTGACCACTTAAAAATAACATCATGCAGTTGCTATTAAAACGTACTTCCGAGTTTCAATAGACTGCTTGTGCCTGACAACTAATTTTTTGTTGCTCCCTTGGGTAGTTGCTAGAAACAGTTTTCAATGTAGATTCATCCTGTGACTGAAGCACAGAAAGGAAAAGCTGAAAAATGAGCAATGGGAACAGCTTGCTGATGAAGTTGAATGAGGAGCTAGTAATGATATTGATGACATTACTAATTACTTAGCAGGCAGAATTCAAAATGAGAATTCATTTGTCATCATGATATCATCAATCAGCTTTATGCTGCCTTGGGTAATAGGTTTGTTCTTGCTTGGTGCAAGATAAACTTTGCTTTATTTTGTTTTGTGCATATGTATTTCTAAATTTTTATTCTTCAAGGTTTTATTCTTCCCTGTATTGCATTGCGGTTTTATAAGTGTCCTATTTCAAAGGTTGTGTATTTTACACTTAAATCAGATAATTAAAGACAACATAATCTCTTCTCCTCAAAACAAGCAAATGTTCGGCACGTTTTTGTATAAGGATCATAGCCTAAAGCAACATCCATCCTTGATGCAAGAGGAAGCCTATTCAAATTTTACACCTAAAAAAATTCAGATAGATTTCTAGATATTTTAAGGAAAAAAATTACAGTAAAAATATGCAAATTCCCTTAATTTGGGGATATAGGATGAAAAGTCATATTTCCTGAGTCCCCGAGTAAAAAAAAAAAAAAAATCTCTTGGCATTGATTTAGCCTTTTCAAGCAATCCAATGTTCCTAATCCTTCAGCCTGTGAATCAGTATCACAGTCCCAAGTGTCTGGAAGCCCTACTATCTCCTCCAAACAGCTGAGATCACTGGCTCAGTCACCCTGTTGGAGAGAGAGTTGGCCAGACTTAACTGATGGTGCACTCCAAGATTTTCCTCTCTCCTGTCCAACTTGGCATTTCTGTCTTTTTCATCTGCTTTCTGGATCCCTGAATGTTCCTGCCTTGGCTTTCACAGGGACACTTTCCACTTTTGTGGGCCTACACTATGAATATCAGTGCTTTGCTGTCAAGTAAGTAAAGAAAATACCTATTTACTCACAAGGGAACTGTTAATTGTCCCCTTGGAAGCCACCACAGCTGTCATTGACTCACCCTACCAGCCCCATGTCGTGGCAGTAGGGATTAACCTGAGGCTTAACCTGGGTTCCAAATGAAAATGTGGTTACCTCAGGGATCTGCTGGGAAGCTGTATTTGGCCAAGGAAGTAGTGATCTGAATTAGCAAGTATATTGTCTTTTAATATGCTTATGGTACTACAGTCTAGTAATAAATGCAGCTTAGAGGTACCCTCTAACTCATTAAACAACCTAATGGATCATCTGACAGTTGGAAAGGTTTTCTGTGTGAGTGACTATTAAACTAAATGTGTTAATTTGAACCTATATTATTATGCCATCCTATTTGCACTGTTTTCTATCACTTTGATTAATGCCTAGGTTGTGACTAACACATAGGAGGAATGAGGGATAATATGCATAAAACTGCAGTCTATGGATGTTCTTACCATACTAGTTTGTGAATCTACTGAAATAAGTAAAAAATGGAAAGGGGGGATTTCATTCTTATAAAATTTAAAAAATTATAAAATATTGATTTTTCTCTATCACCTCTACAAGGTGGGAATGAAGTAGGTTTTATTTAGATTAATATCAAAATCACAAAAAGGCAACATGCATACATTTTAGTAAAAAACAGAGGAAAACTTTAGAAGGTTCTTAGTATCTAGAAACATTTCCTTATTGAGCAGATTCTGAAGAATTAGGGTGTTCTGTGGGGATGCAGAATTTGTTTTATAGGTTTTAGATATGAGTTTAGGATTTTTTTATTGTAAATTTAGTGTAGTTTTAGTTACCCTGTTTGAGGCCTCCTACCTTGGAATTTGTTACTATCATAGTTTGATAAGGGTTTCTATGACTACTTTGGTCTCTGCCCAGAGACTGCTTCCCATTGGTTCTTTTATGTATTCTTTTTCCCTTTGTCCATCATGGAATTTACCTCCAAGGTCAAGTTGCCCTCGGAGAAGATT
>VZUI01042867.1:0-48375 GCA_013401135.1 Cettia cetti
TGTGTGTGTCTGTGTGTGTGTCTCTGTGTGTGTGTGTCTGTGAGTGTGTGTGTGTATGTTTGTGTATGTGTGAATGTGTATGTGTATGTGTGTGTCTGTGTGTCTGTGTGTGCGCATGTGTGTGCATGTGTCTGTGTGTGTCTGTGTGTGTGTGTGTCTGTGCGTGTGTCTGTGTCTGTGAGTGTGTGTGTCTGAGTGTCTGTGTGTGTGTGTGCATGTGTGTGTGTGTCTCTGTGTGTGTCTGTGTCTGTGTGTGTGTGTCTGTGTGTCTGTGTGTGTGTGTGGTGTGTGCATGTGTGTGCACGTGTGTGTGTGCGTGTTCCTCCCGGTGCCTTCCAGCAGTGCCCAGCCCGTGTTTCCCGGGCAGGGAGCGCTGCTGGCTGGGATGGGGCGCTGCCTGTCAGTCACCAGCAGCCTGCAATGCTGCAAAACCTCCTGCATTTTTTTGTGCACGAGTCCACCAGCGGCAGCCACAGCTGGGGAGAGCACCCAGGGCACCTGCTGGGACTGGAGGGGGAATTTGCTGTTCCAGAGAAATCCTATCCCATGGAAACATCCCGGCTGTGGTGGAGGTGTTGGTGTCACAGCCCAGGAGGAGGGAAAAGCTCTCCAGGCTCTCCTCGCCCAGCCTGTTGCTGGGATTTGGAGCTTTGCACTTTCCTTTGTGGCTGTGCTGTGAGGGGAATTATGGAAACCTGGAATGCCTTGGGTTGGAAGGGACCTGGAGGATTATTTAATTCCCACCCCATTCTGCTATCCCAGGTTGCTGCAAGCCCTGTCCAACCTGGTCTTGGATGCTTCCAGGGATTCCACAGCTTCTCTGGGCACCCTGTGCCAGGGCCTCCCACCCTCTCAGGGAAGGATTTTATCCCAATATTCCATCTTAATCCATCTTACTCCATCCTCCATCATAAACCTGCTGTTTTTCAGTTTGAAGCCGTTCCCTCTTATCCTATCACTCCTGATGAAAATTCCCTCTCCATCTCTTCATCCTAGGGAGCATCTGGAAGCAGCTGGGAGTTCTCCTGCATCCAGAGCTGTGATCTCCTGACACACAGACAGGGGAAATGCAGCTCCAAGGCAGATGGAGCTGAACAATCCCAAGGTGGATGAACATGGAGAGGGAGCAGAGCCATGGGCTCAGAGCAGCCCCATTTCTGGACACCTTCGTGAGACTGAAAATGTTTTTAAATTTAAAAAACAAAACAAAACAAAACAATTAGCAAACCCTGGCTTTGTGTGTCAGCACAACATCACAACCCCTGTGCCTCCCTCACACCTCCAGCAGCCGGGGAGAAACCGCTGCTGCAAACGCCTTTGGAAGTGGGAGCAGGAAAATGAATTCTGTAATTCACGGGGCAGATTTGTAAGGTGTGAGTGCTGCTGCAGGAATTCTGGGTCGCCAGCTCAGGCCTGTTCCTGGCTTGGATAGAGCAGGTTTTATGAGGGCTGGTAACAGAGTCTAAAAATACGCACAATAAACTGGTTTTTTTCTCCCTACGGGGTCTATGGTTTAATTATGTTCTTAGTGAGAACCATTAAAGTGCTAAGTACCTGAAGACTCCTAATTTACTAAACTGCACCCCACTAAAAGCCAACAGAAGGCCATTATACAGCAGAGCCAGGGCTCTTCTTGGGGCTGTGAATGCCCAGGGTCCCTCCTCCCAGCCCCGTTATTGCCACAGCTTTCCAGAGACTCCAAGGGAGGATTTAATCCCAGGGTTGGAGAGCCCAGCCCAGCCCAGGGAAAGCTCCAGGCTCTTCTGCAGGGAAACAAATCCCACATTGTCCTCAAACAACCCAGACAGGGCTGGGATTGGGATAGGGAAGGTGTCCCTGCCCAGAGAATGGGATGGGCTTTAAGGTCCTTCCAACCCATCCTGGGATTCCTTACTGGGCTCACAGCACATGCAAGGAGCTGAGCAGCAGGGGAGTGTGGATAAGGAATCAGGGGATCATGGAATGGTTTGGGTTGGAAAAGCCCTCTAAGATCAACAAATCCAACCAAGTGCACTTCATGGCAGAGAAATCCTGAAAAACAGAAGGAAACGGAACAGCAAATAGGAATAAATAAAGTGAAAAAGCAACTGTGGTCAAAAGAAACAATTCCAGAATGACCCGAGTTGGAAGGGATCTGAAACCTGATCCAGTGCCACCCCCTGCCATGGGCAGGGACACCTTCCACTATCCCAGGCTGCTCCAAGCCTGGCCTTGGACACTCCCAGGGATCCAGGGGCAGCCCCAGCTCCTCTGGGAATCTGTGCCAGTGTGCCACCATCCTCACAGGGAACAATTCCTCCCCAACATCCCCTCCAGCCTTGCCCTCTGGCAGTGGGAAGCCATTCCTTGTCCTATGGAATCACGGAATATCCTCCCCCCGACCCCACAGAGGTGCAGGGAACACGTCAGGAGCAGCTCCTCAGGCTCCCACAGTCAGGAGAGAGGGAAAGCCTTTGGCACAGGCAGCCGAGCGTGAGGAGCAGCAGCCCCCTGGAAAAGCAGGCTGAGAGCTTTATTAAATGTTTTCTGGAGTGCTGTGGAGGATCCAGATGAGCTGCAAAGCTCGGCTCTCCAGCTTCCCAGGCACTGAGGCATGAACTCATCTCCTCGGCTTCAAAGCAAAGCCCTCGCTTCTCTTGTGCTCTGGACCAAAAAATAAAAAGGATTCTCCATCTTGGAGCGTAATTGGATCAGCGTGGTCCAACAGGCCCTTCCCTGCCAGTCCTTTCTGCCTCAGATGCTGACCTGGCTCCTCAGGCATCTGCAGATCAAAGCTCCAACCTTCCCCAGCCCCATGGGAACCTCTCCCCAGCCCTGGGCGAGGAGGCAACGGGCAGAGAGGAGATAAGGGGGTCACTCCCAGCTGCTGGGAGGTGTGGGCAGATGGGTGTCCTGCCTGAAGCCAGCCTGAACCAGTCCTGCCTGAACCACTCCTGGGTTCTACAGCAACTGAGGATTCCTAAAACCCACCCTGCTTGGAACAGGGGGAGATCCTGGAGCTTCCTCACCACGGAAGGGCTCCATGCAGGCAGCGACCTCGACTGATGAAGGATTTTGAGGGATTTTGCACAAGGATTCTTCTCTAGGGAAGGGTTTGGGAAGGAAATGGAGCAGGGAACTGCTCAGGCAGGGTTTAAACCCAGCAGCACCTTGTGCTGGGGGTATTTTATCTGTACCCTCAAAGCTCCACGTCCACGCTACTGAAATATTCACGACAGCTAAGCAGTTAAAAATAGCCCCCTTCAAAACTTTCCAGTTATTAATAAGATTCCAATCCAAATAAAATCAGAAGGAAAAAAAAAGAAAGAAAAAGAAAAAGCTGGTCTGGCTTGAAATGCACACTGCTCTGACATCCAGTGGGTCACAAGGGGTCGGCTCTTCAGCAGCGCAATATCAAAATAATCAAGCCTCAATAAAGTAATAAAAAGAGAAGTTGCCTGTAGGTTCTTGCTGGGCAGAGCTCCCCTCGCCCAGTCAATAGGAATATTCAGTCCATAGAAAAACAGACTGGAATCTGCCTGTTTAAGACAGCAGAGCAAGCCAAGGAGATGTGTGTTTGACTCGGTGCCAGCACGGCCATAAAATGTTGGCAATTTAGTAGAGACGTGGTGCCGCGCCACTCTCCCAAAGGACCTAAATAAACTTCAGATGGAGAACATATATTTTTACTTTTTATATATATAAAAATCTGCTGGTTCATTTTTAACTCCTTTCCCCAGCCGGCCCTTGCTCGGAGGTTTTTCAGAGCTCCAGCAGGTCCCCGTTTCTCCCGGCTGAGCGAGGGAAAAGTTAAAAATCCCAGCAGTGATTCACGTCTGGAGGTTGGGTTTCTTAGGGAATGGTTGCTGCAGCTGCCAGAGGGGAAAGGGGGCTTGGGGAGAAGATTCTGCTCTGCAATTTCATGCCTCAGCACTGTAAAATATCCTGGGGAATTTGCTGTTTTCCTCTTGACAAGGCTGTAAAGTCACGGGTGGAGGTGAAACCTCCCTGCCGCGTTCAGCTTTGGTCAGGGTGAATCAGCCCGGAGGATCTGGGGGACACTGAATGATGGGGGTTGGAATCCCAACCACCTGGCTGGGGGAAGAAAGCTCCTTTTTGTTTGCTTTTCCAGCCTGCACCCAGCTCCTGGTGCGAGCCTTCCCTCTCCAGGAACAGAGCCCACATTTCCAAGGCCCGCAGCATCCCTGTTTATTGACACTGCTCCTCCGTAGTGTGCTCTGAGCTGCTCCCAGAATATCCAGCTAATTGGGGATGGATTACAGATTCACCTATTTATTCTGGACATTCTTGCAGAGGTCCTGAGCTAAAATTACACAAGGAACCACTGAGCAGTTGAAGCTATTTATTTGCTCGAAACCCCGTTCAAACAACTGGCGGGGCCTGGGGCAGACACCTCGGCTCTGGTGGGGCCAGGAAGAGCTGGTGGAACCAACCTTTGGGGCTTGTCAAGAGCAGCAGAGATGGGCCAGGTTGGGTTGAGGGGTGGGACAGGCTGGAAGGTCCATCCATAAGAATCAGAGAGTGGGAAGCACCTCCAGGACCGTCGAGTCCAACCTTTGACCCAACACCACCATATCACGAAGGAAAACCAAGATCTAAGGGCAACATGAGAAGGTCCCATCCCAAAGGCAAGGGGGCAGCTGAAATCCCTCTCCAGATTTGCTGTTTCCATCAGATGGTGCTGTTCTGTCTCACACTCCAGGAGTTTCCAACTCAGCTCCCCGGCCCGGAGCTCCCTTTCCCCGCGGATCACTCACCAATATTTTAAATTGCCATTTAAGAGCATATTGCAAACGTGATCCTTTAATTGGTCACTGTTATGACTCTCTATTAGAGAAGACAAGTTTTTCCACACAAGGTAAGCCCTGAAAATGCTTAAAAACAACCCAGAGCTGATGTATTTATTATGCATTTCTCCATATATAAATAATTCCATGAAAAGGGGACGTAGTGAGTGGAAACTCCATTTAAAATGTGATCCCAGATGGTGGCAAAGCTCTAAAATTGCAAGGCAACATGTAAAGAAAGATTAACGACCTCAAACAGGCCCAAATTTATGAGGTGAAAGCCCCTGTAATCCTGGAGAAAAATGATACCAAACCTTCAACCAGACAGCCAGAAAATACCTCTGCTCACTCCATGTGCCCTCTGCCATTTTACATTTTCCTTTAACACCCATTATTTGGGGTTCAGTTGGTGTTCTCTCCTGCAGGCCAGAGGTTTTGCTTTGGTTCATGAGCACGGTGGAGGATTTGCCAGCTCCCACCAGGCACCACTGATCAATCAAGAACCAGGAAAATGATGGGAAGAAGCAGTGGGAAGGAGGGAAAAGGGAGCCAGGACACCACAAGCAGCCTTGAGCATCACTGCAAGCCCCAAAGCTCCCACATGGAGTGGGCTGAGGGACAGAGCTTAACAATTCCAAGTTCTGCCCAAGTGGGAAATGTTCCAAAGGGAGGGATGCCAACTTTTCTTCCCAAGGAATGGGAAGAAATGTTGGCATCCTTCATCCCAGGCCAGCAGCATCTTCTGTGCTCTTAACTCCAGCCAGGACCAGACTGGCTGGCACAGCCTGTTCCTCTGGGACCTCTGGCACCTCCAGCATCCCCTGACAATGCTCCTGCTCATTCCCCTGGCCATTCCCACCTCAGCAAGGTCACCTGGACTATTTTGCTACAACATTTTTCAAGGATTTTCCAACTTTTTCAACAGAGTTCCTTGCACACTCTGGTGCCTTGAAGGGCAAACCTATGGCTCTGGAGAGTGGAAGAACATCTTTCAGAACATTTTTCTGAACATTTTTCTGAACATCTCTCTGAACATCTTTCAGAACATCTTTCAGAACATCTTTCCAATGGCTACACCTGCTCAGAGGACCCCAGAGCTTTACTGCTCGCCCAAACCCCAAAAACACCCCACGGCTGCTGTCCCTCATTGCTTCATTTTTATTTTTTTTTCCTCTTTAAAAAGCCCAGTGCTAAACCCAGGACCAGTATTCTTCAGAGGGCTTTTTTTTTGGTGTGTGCCCATAAACACGAGCTCAGCACCAGGCCAAGGAACACACGGAGCCCCGGCTCGTGCCTGTGTTTGGATTAGGCAGCTCCGTGGCCTGGACGTTTACAGTCGGGTTGGGGTTTTTTTTTCTCCCCCCTCCCTCCACAACTGGAGACAAACAGTGAGAGCTTTCATAAAACGTGTTCACAAAGGGTAAATTGTGCCATTAGGAGCCGACTACCTGGTTGGTCACTGGAATTCTCTGAACTAGAACAACACCATGCTCTGAGCCAAAGCCAGGGCCGGCGGCGGGAGGGGGAACTCATTTAACTCTGCAACTGCCCAGGAGACAGAGCACACCCAACACAGCACAACCATTCAGGGTGGAAAAGAGCTCTGAGACCATCCAGTCCAAGGCCACCACCAACACGTCCCCATGTACCACAGGAGCCATCGTGACTGATTCAGCTCTGAACCTCCTGCCCATCCAAGAGCATTTCTAGAGCAGGGTGGCATGAAAATAAGACACCAGGAAAAACCAGGTTGCTGTCCCAAAGATGGTGCCAAAAGCTTAGGAGAGTTTGTTTCTGTTTTAGTCTTTCTCCCCAGTAACAAAGGATGCAGCCGGAAAGAATTTAGGACAAGCAAAACAAGTCACAAGAAAACTCTTGGCCATGAGGAGCTGATGGCCAAACTCTGTTGGGTGAATCCAGCAGCCAGTTCTGCTCCCCCTCGCCAAAGAATGAGGGTCTGGAGTGGCAGGACAAGAGGGAACAGCTTCAAACTGAAAGAAGGGGGAATTAATTTAGAGATTAGGGAGAAAACCTTCCCTGTGAGGGAGGTGAGGCCAGGTTGACCAGAGAAACTGTGGCTGCCCCTGGATCCCTGGAAGTGTCCAAGGCCAGGCTGGATGGGGCTTGGAGCAACCTGGGATGCTGGAAGGTGTTGGGGTTGGAACTGGATGGGGTTTAAGGTCCTTGCCAACCCAACCCACTCTGATTCTGTGATTCCATGAGCTGCGCCTCTCCAGCAGCGAAACAGGCACGGCATCTCTGGTGTGGCCATCATTCCAACAACTCCTTTTTAAACAATTAAAGGGTTAAATTAGTGACTTCTACGAAAACATAACAATACTCCAGGACAATAATACACACAGTGACACAGAACTTTAAACCCCACTAATGTTAGGAAACAGGCTGGGGCATCTTTGGAACTCCTCAACATAAAACCACGCTTGTTAGAAATGTCCTGCTCAAGGCCTTCCTTGGGCAAAACCAATAATTAACCACATTTTAAAGGACACAATTTCAGGGAAGTTCTCCAGCACACCCTTAATAACTCCAGTGGTTTCCCTTCTGACACAAAAACGTGAGGGATTTCAAGCAGCACGTGCTGGAGCAGGGAGTTGTGCTGCTATCCAGGAGGGAAGAAGCCTCTCCCAACAGCACCAATCAACGCCCATCCCAATGTCCAAATCCTCTTGCCTCCAGCTCTGGCAAGTTCTGCATTTGTGTAATCGCTTGTTTTGTAAGTGTTGCTTGTTTCTATGCTTTTCTTATAAAAAGAAATAAAGAAATTCTCCAGGCAGATAAATTCCACCCAATAAATGTGTCGCTCCTCTATCCCCGTGGACATAATAATGCCCTCACTCTTGTCCCAACTTGGAGCGCTCACAAATCGCCATTATAAATAAATCTGCCGAGCTAAGGCAAGCAGCTCATTTTTAATAAAGCCTTTTACCTCCTTTCCTAATGCCAGACCAGATCCCAGAGCAGCTCAGCGCCCCAGGGGTGGCAGCTCCCATCCTCCATGCCAGCCCATCCTGGTGCCACCCTGGGGCTCGTGCCCCGTGTTTTTCTGGGGTGTTTTGGGGCTGGGTTTCTCCATCCTGGTGCTGCAATGGTCCTCATGCCTTGTCTTTACCTGGCATCAGTTTTGGGCTGGATTTCTTCATCCCAGTGCTGCCATGGGGCTCACATCCTCTGTTTACCTGGGATGTGTTTTGGGCTGGATTTCTTGGTCCTGGTGCCACCCTGGGGCTTGTGCCTTGTGTTTTTCTGGGATATATTTGGACCTGGATTTCTCAGTCCCAGTGCCACCGTGGGGCTTGGGCCTGGTCTTCACCCAGGATACATTTTGGGCTGGATTTCTTCATCTTGGTGCTGCCATGGGCCTCATGTCCTCTGTTTACCTGGGATATATTTGGGGCTGGATTTCTCCATCCCAGTGCTGTCATGGGCTTGGTTTGTACCTTGTATTTTCCCTGGATATATCTGGGGCTGGATTTCTTGGTGCTGGCATTGCTGAGGGGCTCATTCCCTGCATTTCCTAGGACAGGTTCTGAGCTGGATTTCTCAGTCCCGGTGCCACCCTGGGGCTCATGCCCTGTGCTAACCCAGGCTTTGTTTTGGGCTCGATTTCTCAGTCCCAGTGCCACCCTGGGGCTCATGCCCTGTGCTTACCCAGGCTGTGTTTTGGGCTGGATTTCTCAGTCCCGGGGCTCATGCCCTGTGCTTACCCAGGCTGTGTTTTGGGCTGGATTTCTCAGTCCCGGGGCTCATGCCCTGTGCTAACCCAGGCTGTGTTTTGGGCTGGATTTCTCAGTCCCGGGGCTCATGCCCTGTGCTAACCCAGGCTGTGTTTTGGGCTGGATTTCTCAGTCCCGGTGCCACCCCGGGGCTCATGCCAGGCTGTGTTTTGTGCTGGACTTCCCTCATCTCCCACACGGCCGGCACCATCCCGTCAGCCCCGGGCCGATCCCAAACACTGCCCCCATTGATACGGCGGGGCCGGGGCGATGCCGGGGCGGGGCCGGGGAGGGGGGAGGTTTTGCCTGCCGAAATTTTCGGTTCTGGCTGGGTGTTTAATATTCCCCATCATGCCGGGCTGTTTCTGCTCGCTGCCGCCTGTCAGTTAAGCCCGGGGATGTTTATTTGAACGGCCACTTGTGGTCAAGGCTGGTGCCAGTTGTACGGCATCGGTTACGCAGATTTAGCGCTGGGGACTCGGCCCCCGGCTCCCCGAGCACGGAAGGCAGCCAGGGCTGCCCGGCCTAATGTGAAACAACTGAACTCTTCCAGCAGTCCCTGCTCCAGCTTTAACCCTTGCTAGGCAGGAGCTGGCTGATTCCACGGCTCAGCCTCCCCACATCATCCCATATCCTGGCCCTTCTCCCGCTTCCCAAACTCCCCCGGCAGCAAAACGTCTCGGGGTGATGAGCTGAAAGCACCAGAAGGAGCAGGGAATGTCCTCACTTGTTTAAGGAAGATTTTAGGGGAAGGAGAGGATTTTTATTGCCCCCGTGGATTTGTCATTACTCCAAGGACACAGCACACTGCCGGGAGCGATCACAAATTAACTGAATTAATTGGAAAAGCCACTCCAAGATCACCGAGTCTAAGCTGTGACCGATCAGCACCTGGTCAACCAGACAAGAGCACCGAGTGCTACAGGATGCTCTACATCCCTGCCTGGTGGGCTGACACGTGCTTGGGACACAAAGCCAGGCCACCCCAGCCCCCTGAGAGGAGCCTGGCCCGGGCACAGCCCCCTCCCCGAGCCCAAACCTGGCAGAGGGCGACCAGGCAGCGCACGGCAGCCCCTGCTGCTGCTCCAGAGCCGGGCTGATGCTCGAACACTGAACAACCCGGGGCCCGCAGCAGAACCCTGCATCATTTCTGATCGCCTGGACAGGCTCCAAGATGCTAATCAGCCCCAGATTAAGTCATCAAGCAAACTGATGAGCAATCACATTCTGTCAGTCCAGCTGCACAGCATTACTCGGGAGCCGCCGGAGAGGGAAGGCGGCTTTGTGCCGCGGATCCGACGGGAAGGGAGCAGTGCAGGAGCTGTGCTGAGCTGCCACGGGCTCTGCACAGCAGCAGACACAGCTACTGGCCCTGCTTCTGCTCCCGAAATTTGACTTTTATCACGTCAAGGTGATAAATGTGGCCGTGCCCAGCCCGATCTGGTGGCACACGGCTGCTCGCAGAGCATCCCGATGTTTTCCTGAATTGCCACACGTGGCAAGGGGCAGCTTTGTTGGCCACAGAGAAATGTCAGCCTGTGGAAGTGCTTTAAGGGGACCATCAAAGATGCTGCTAATAACTATGAGGGACAATAATTAACAGAAACCTGTTAATGGTGAAGCACATGGAAAATTGACGCTCAAATCCCAACTCCGTTTGGTGGGAATCTGTGAAGGGGAAGAGATTCCAGGCTTGTTCTCCACATAAACCCACTGGGTTTGCAGAGTTCTCACCCAGAGAGAGCTTTTTCCTAAAACCTGACCAGGAAATCACCTGACCAGGAGGGGAAGCAGCCTAAATGTCCAATAAGGAGATGCAAAAAGCCTCAGGAAGTATCAGCATAAAATACTAATCCTGTATTTTTCTGCTCTAACCCCAAATATGATAAAAATAGATAAATGCTGGCAATATTAATGAAGAGAAGGATTTCTACTCGTATTTTAATACTGCTTGAAAGGAACTGAATTAACTGGAGTTGCTATCAGGGAATTGATTATTTTACAGATTTTGGACATGGATACACAGCACCACATCTCCAGCCATCCCTTCTCTGTGGTTTTCTCATCACTCTTTTTGCCTCCTCTCCCAAGATGATTGTTTGCCTGGGTGTGAACACCTGGAAAGTCACAGAAAAGAGCCCATGTTGGGAATCTTCTCCCACCTCCCTGCTCAAGCAGGGTCATCCCAGAGCATGGGATTGTGCCCAGACAGCTCTGGAATATCTCCAGCCAGGGAGATTCCGCAACCTCTCTGCAGGCACACAGGGAAGGGAGATGATGACACTTAAACCAGGGCAATGACCCACAGCCTCTTTTCAATTCCTTCCTCTGAAAATAAAAACCAAAAATAAAAATTAAAAAAAAATTAAAAAAATAAAGAAAAGAGAAGAATGTCTGCATTTCCAGGCAGGTGATGGAGATGAAACCAGGACACAGCATCAGACACTTCCTAATAAAACCCTGGGAATAGCAAGGCCAAGCTGCACCGTGTTAAAATTCAAGGCTAATTTAAAATCTTGTTCCTTAGTGCAAAAGCTGGAAAGACGCCCAAGCAGAGGGGAGGAGGGAAAAAATAATAACCAAGCCAATTGTATATTTCTCCTAGAAATTCCATGTCAGGAGGTACCTCAGGACTGCACCCGCGGGCTCCAATTTCAATAAATCAACACAGCGTGCGGGGCAACGGTAGCACAGAGTCCTGCTCTCCCCACAGAACCCAGCCAGGTAAAATCACCAGGAACAAAATGCCCATTCTTCCTGCTCCTTGGCAAGGGGACAAATTACTTTCTGCACCTCGCTGTGCTGAAGGAGTGGTTATTAAATGCAGTCGGGGCTGCCTTTCCAGCTGCACTCAGAGCGAGGGCGGAACGCAGCCAGCGCCGCCGGCCGCGGGGAATCCGGGGAGCAGCGCCGGGATGGGGCCACCCCCATGGGCCTCCCTGCCCCTCCAAGGGTTTAAATGATTCGGGTTTGGGCTCAGCATGAAGCTGGGCAGACACAGAGGTGTGCACAGAGCGGGCATCATTTTTTATCAAATAATTTCTGGATTATTCCGGCGGGCGCGGCCCGGTCCTGAGCGAGGCCGAGAGAGCAAACAAGGAGGTGAGAGGTGCTGCGAGCTGCCTCGTTTGCTCATCCCAAATGGGTCTGCACACAAAAAAATCCTGGGGTTTTTTGGCTGAAGAGCAGCTTGCCCATGTCTGGGACAGAGTTATGTGAGAACCGTGAAAATAGCAAGGGAGGGAGGGATCAGAGAGGCTTGTGAGAGGAAAGGAGGGAAAAAAAAGGGCTGGCCCTAAAATACAACATCAAATCAGTAACTTGGAGAGGGGTGTCCCCATCTCTTGGTTCACCACCTCCACTGTCCCCCCATAAGGACATTTCACACCATTTCTACTACAAATTATTTGACATTTCCTTTACAATCAAGCCGTCTCCTCTGCTGTCACTTTGTTACTGGATGGGGCCAGAAGCTCCAGCTCCAGGCATTATCCTGAAGGATAATGGGGAAAGCCAGGGTTTGGGGCCCTTCTGACTCAATGCTGAGGAGATGGTGGGAACAACAACAAAAAAATGTATATAGAGATTTCTATAACAGATTTACCGTTTTTTAACCCCTGAAATTTGATTTTTCACCGATTTTCAACCCCTCCTGGAAGCCACATGGGAGATGTCCCAGTCCCTGAGTGCTCCAGGAACACAGCAGGGAAAAGTAAAGACTTTGGGATCCAACTATTCCATACAAAAAGCAGCCAGCCCAAACACAGCCACAGGCTGATCCCTCAGGAAAGGGCTGCACGTGGCCCTCAGTGCCCTGGCTGGTGACAAGTGATGCTCAAGGTTCCAAAGGCTGGACTGATGACCTTGGATTCTGGGATTCAGGGATTTTGGGGGAGTGACAGAACACAGCCTGTAGGAAATGTGGGGTTTCTGTGCAGCATTTCTGCACAGCCACAGACTTTCCCTGGATAACCCCTCAGCTATTTGTTGGGATTAAATTCCATCTTTAGCCTGCCACATAAAACACCTTGGAGACTTTGTGCCTTCCATAAAATATTCCAAAAGGCAGCCCAGTGCCCTCAAAGTGCACCCCAACCCCAAAAGAGAGCTGCTGGAACCTCAATATTAGTGATTAACATATTTCCAAGTCCATGCATTAATTAAAATAAAATTAACGTGCCAGGAAATAAAACTCCTGAACAGAACTGGCCATGAAAACATCTTCAGTTCAGCACAGCCAGCAATTTCCTCCTAAATTTAGGGGGAAAATAGTGATGGAGCTGACCATTGCTTCATGTTAATAACAACATTCCCAAGGATTGGGAACCAAGTGGCAAATTTGGGAAATCCCTTGGGGTTGAATGGGCAGGAGAGTCCCTGGCTTCTCTCTGCATGGAAAAACGTGGAGAGGGATAATTTAAATCGGATTTAGGAACTGGGACCACCTCAGCTGCCTGCAGTGCAGATCTCCCACCTCAGGAATGCCATCCAGAGCTCATGGAGCAGTAATTTTTTCCAAAAACAAGGAGCACTGGGAAGGCCAGCGTGAGGGGCTGCAGAGCAAGGCCAAAGGCAGAGAACTCCTCTTTGCTCTGTCCAACAGCAACATCTGAACTTCATCCCTCATGGCTTCCCCCTAAAAACACAGCTCACATGGAAAACAGCAACTGCTGGAGAGGAGGAGGAATCACTGCCAGGAATTCAGGATAAGTTGCCATGGTCAGTGGAGAGAAAAAAGCCCAGGGCATGGAATCCACTGGTTTGTAATCAATAAAAAATAACCCACAATGATTCTGTGTTATATTACACCAAAAAATACCTTTTTCTAATATCAGCAGTGGAAAATTTTTAATTTTAGGCTGAAATCCTCAAAGTCATCACAGTGAACGCTGTGAATTCTATAAAGTGACAACTTGGATGGTTTTTCAAATGTTTTAAACAGAATCTTGCTGCTATGTTTTACCCAGGACCTCACAAAAAAGAGAGAGAATTCCTCACTGCCACGAATAAATACTGATAATTCCCTTGCAGCCAGCTCCCAGCTGGCAGGGGAGGGGTTAAAACTGGCAACTCTGGAGCTTTATGGTGTGCACAGCCCAGAATTAGCTCCCACCCCAAAATGAAACACCAGCAAAGCTGTCCTGCATTAGGGGCACTGGAACTCCATAATAATTTATGAACTGGACTCTGGTTTTTTACACCCTGGGCAAACAATGGCGAGGCAGGAGGTCTGAGGAAGCTGAGGGTTAAAGGTGATTTTGGATTACCTGAATTCCCTTCAATAACTCAACACATGACCATTAGCCTGCTTTATCTGCCTCTATTAAGAAGAGCTGATGAAAAGTTTTAATCTGCTTCCCAATGGCTGCGAGCACTGCGAGGGGAGAGGAGATTGTTTTGTTGGGAGCATGGAAATATATATTAAAAAAATAAAAATTAAAGTAGAAGTGGGGAGTGGGGGTGCCCAGCCCTCAGCAGGGATTGAGGGGTTGTGTCCTGGCTGTGGGTGACACTGCCCTGTCCACACCCCTGCCCAGGTTAGGGATTGAGGGATATCAGGAATTCCTCCCTGGGAGGGTGGGCAGGCCCTGGCACAGATTCCCAGAGAAGCTGTGGCTGTCCCATCCCTGGAAGTGTCCAAGGCCAAGCTTGGATCAACCTGGGATAGTGGAAGGTGTCCCTGCCTGTTGCAGGGGGTGGCACTGGATGATCCTTACATTCCTTTCCAGGCCAAACCATTCCATGACTTCTGGAAGGAAACATCAATGACAAATGACCACTGACTCCCTACAGCTGATAAATCACATTTTTCCCTACATCAGGACGACTTTCTGCACATTCCCTCATGTCCCTCCCACTGCCCCAACGCCAGCTCTGCCCTAAGGGGTTCCTGGTCTTCCCAATCCCACCCTGCACCCCTCCTGCTCCCAGAGCACCCCAGGCACAGCTCCCAGGGCTCTCCCTTCTCCCCTGCCTCAGGACAAAGGAATCCAGCACCAAAAACTGAGCAAATTTATCCCACTTTGCCCCAAAACACCACGGCTTTGGCTGACAACAAAGCTGCCAGCGGGAATCCTTTGGTGGGCTGGGAGCGTGGGGATTTCAGCAGGGAGGTTCCCCTGCTCCTGCTCAGCTTGGCTCTGCTCTCCCTGCACAAGGGGTGGCACTCCTGTGTCTGGAGAATCCCAGCTGAGAGCATCTCCCAGAAGGGAAGATGGGATCCCCCCAGTGCCACAGCCTTGCCTTGCCCAAAATCCACCTCCACTCCTTCAGCAGCACGTCTTAAACATCACCTCTGCACCTCCAGGCCCCTCGTGCTGCATCCCTTTTAAACAGTCAGAGGGGATGGAATGAACCCAGCCCTGCAGCTCCAGCTCCTCACTGGAGGTGAGGATTTAAAAAAAAATAAACAGAACTAAACTGGAAACTCTGGAAGGGGAATATTAATTAAGTAATTATTTAATTGAGTTAGTTATTCATTTGGAAGTGGATTATTTATTTATTTATCTAGTTATTTGGATGTCAATTATTTATTATTTATTAATTTATCTGGAAGTGGATTGGTTATTTATTTATTTATTTATTTATTTATTTATTTATTTATTTATTTATTTGGGAGTGGATAATTTATTATTTATTTTTTCCTTTGGAAGTGGATTATTTATTTGTCCATTTTTGGATGTGGATTATTTATTTATTTATCTATTTATTCCTTTGGAAGTGGATTATTTATTTAGTTAGTTAGCAAGTTAGTTATTAATTTGGACGTGGGTTATTTATTTATTCATTCATTTGGAAAGAGATTATTTTGGGGTGGTTTTTTTTTTTGCAAAGCCAAGCCAGAGGCATCTACTGCCTTAAAGCCTCTACAAACTTGAGCTTAAGGAGAACAAATTGGGGATGTTTAAGGAACTTCCAACAGAAATAAACAGCACAGGCCCAAAGCAGAGGGAAAACGCTGAGCAATCCCTGAATTCTGTCCAGTCCAAGGTGAGAAACTGGAGCCCCTCAGGGTGGCTCAAGGCTGCCTCAGCTCGGGGGACAGGGATCACTGGGATTCACCCTGGGCATGGGAATCCAGGAGCTCTGGGAATGCAGCCCCAGGGCCAGCAGCCTGTGCCACTCCACAGCCTGTCCCTGTCCCTGCTCCTGTCCCTGCCCCTGTCCCTGCTCCTGTCCCTGTCCCCATCCCTGTCCCTGTCCCATCCCTGTCCCTGTCCCTGTCCCCAAACACCCCTTGAAGCAGCACAGGGACACTGCCAGGGCAGTGGGGGTGGGATGGGACCCCTGACACTCCCTCTGCCCCCCCAGTTCCCGTTCCCAGCACAGACAGGGCACAAACCAGCAGGAAAAGGAGTTATTTCCTGCAGCCCTGAGCTCGGTGTGGCTCGCCCCAGATGGCACCACGTCCCTGTTCCAACAAAACCAACTAAGTTTGGGTTAACCCTGGTTAGCACAAGTCTGGAAAGAGCTTTATTTGCCCAGATCCCAGGCCAGGAAGTTGAGGACAAGGGGATCAGGTGCCTGCAGTCCCCTGGGATGGCCAGGACAGGGCCAGGGATGTGCAGCTTCCATGACTTTGCTTCCACCCACCAAACCCCAGGGTGACCACACAGGAACAGGGGATGGCACCAAGGGACAGGGGCAGAGCACCCCAATTTCTACAGGCACAGACCACAGGAGCTCTAAAATATAACCCTTGGGTGCCTAAACCCACCTGGAGCCCAAAGGACAGGAGTATTTTTAATTTAATGACCGGTCCTGCAGGTACAAACAAGGTGGGAAAGGCAAGGGAGCTGCTCTTCCTTCCCAACAACTCTGCAAGGGTCAAAACATCCCCACCCTGTGCTGTGACAAAATGTTATTTATATTTATTTCTATTTATTTGTGTGTGCTGGAGCTCAGGGGAAGGGCTGAGGGTTTGGGGGAACAGCAGGCAGTGCACTTTGCTGATGATGCAAAATCCCATTTTTAGAGTGAGATCACAAAATCCCAGAATCCTGAGGTTGGAAAAGCTCTCCAGGATCATCAAATCCAAGCTGTGCCCGATGCCCACCCTGTCCCCAGCCCAGAGCACTGAGTGCCACCTCCAGGAATTCCTTGGACACCTCCAGGGATGGGAACTCCAAACCTGCCTGGGCACTTCCAGTGCTCAGAATCCCATTCCCTTGTCCTTCACTTCTGTGTTTGATACCAAAATGAGAAATAAATTCATGATTAAAATCAGGAATTCCTCTTCCAGAGCATGGGATAACCAAGGTGTTGGGACGTGGGTATCCCAAGGAATAACACCCCCCTGGCACACATCTGAAACCCCAAAAACTGTGGGGCCACCAAAGGTCTGTCCCTGTCCCCAGGCTGGGCACAGTGGGGCTTTACTCTGGCTTTTGGTGGCAGCCAGGAAACACCACAGAGCCCAGGGAGAAGGGGGAAAGAGAGGGAGAAAGGAGGAAAGGCAAATTAGGGATTTCACACCTGGAAGATGTGAGATAAAAAATAAAATACCAATAAAAACCCACCAATCCCTGTTACTAAACTGCTGGTTTGAGACTCCTGCTCCTCTGGGCACCCTGTGCCAGGGCCTGCCCACCCTCCCAGCCAGGAATTCCTGCCCAAAATCCCATCCAGCCCTGCCCTCTGGCACTGGGAGCCATTCCCTGTGTCCTGTGCCTCCATCCCTTGTCCCCAGCCCCTCTGCAGCTCTCCTGGAGCCCCTCCAGCCCTGCCAGGGGCTCGGAGCTCTCCCTGGAGCTTCTCCTCTCCAGGTGAGCCCCCCCAGCTCCCTGGGAGGAGCAGCCCCCACACCCAGATCAGCAATGCCAGGCTGGGAGAAGCAGAATCCACTAAAAAACCCAAATAAATCAGGACTAAACCAAACCTTTCTCCTCCCCCTGGAACCTTCACAGACAGGAACAGGAACTGGAAGTTGACCAGTTTGAGGTTTTAAATCCCCCAGGACACAAACCCAGCCTTTCCTCTCCCTCTTTCCCTAAACCCCTGTGGAATATTCAAGCAGGTAAAAAAATAAGAGCCCAATTAGAGCTACTGTAACTCCCCAATTGTTTAGACATAATTGTCTAAATAAAATAAAGGGCTTAATTAGCAAGATCATCAACATAAAGGCAGATTTGAATAAACATTCACTTTGTCAGTCAGAAGCAATTAAGGTTTCTCTTGATAAGAGCAATCTCAGCTGGGTGCAGATGTTTTTAATAATGCAAATATTTTTCCTCCTTGGAATAATTAAGCCCAGTATTTTTGAAAAGAAACTCTGCAAAGGCTGGTGCTGGGAATAATCAATATTTCCCGTTGTCCCCCAAGAACCACATCATGAATGCTTGATAAGGGAATTTTCAACAGCAGGGGAAGTGTCCTCACACTGAGGATTTGCAGGAAATACTTTTGTGTCCCACTTTGGTCAAACAAAAAAAAAAATCTGTCCTTTAAAAGTCTCTCCCAGCCCAAACCATTCCAGGAGTCTCTGATTTCAGCAGAATTGAGAATATAAATGGAAGCAATTCATACCCAATGAGAGTGGGTTTCTATCCATTAACACCAATGGAAAATGCCCAGCGGGATACTTTTAGGGGCAGATGAAGGAAGGACTCACAGAAGTGACCATCCTGTGATGGATCTGATGAAGTTCCAAACCAATTGACTGCCCCTGGCCTTGCAGGGATCCCAAAATGGGATTGCCCTGTCCCAAGGCTGCACTTGATGATCCTGGAGGTCTTTTCCAACTCAAATATTCCCTCCCTGCCTGTGTCCCCCCAGGGCTCAGCCAGGACAGTGCTTTGGAAGATTTCATCCACGCAGGAATATGAAAAGCCACTTATTTAATACCCTCGGAATGGGCTTTGCTCCTTGCTGGAAATCAAGGGGAAGAACACGATGGGAAAAATAAGTAAATCACCCCCACAACTTAATTCTGGTGGTGCCCAGGGCAGCTCCTGTCAGTGCTGAATTCCTCCTCCTGTGGCTGATCCATCTGCACATGCTGCTAATCAGCTCGGCCCTCCCTCCCCTCTGCCCCAAATTGCATTTAAAACACAAATAATAATAATAAAACATCATAAAAACGTCACCAGACAAAGCAAATACACCAGAACCCCAAACCTGCTCTCGCTCATGTTTTGTCCCAGCTCCTATAAAATTAACTTTTACAACTTTTACTGGCAACTCCAACCTGAGTCGAAATTATTCTCTGATTACTGTGCCCATATATCTCAGGGCAGCCAGTGACCCTCATCCAATTACCTTCAGGAACACTTTGCACACATCCAGGCTCCACAATTAAATCTGGGATAACGCACACCCCGCTCCCGGGGTGGAAAAGTCTCCCTGGATGATTTGAAACGTGGCAAAACCCCCCAAAAATAAAAAATAATTAAAAAAAAATTTTTGCTCTTTTAATCCCAAAATCAATCATGCACAAGCTTTAACGGCCTGGGAGGGTCGTGAAGGGGTTTTTTTCTTGTTGTTTTTCAAACACAAAAAACCAAATAAAAGCCCCCTCAGCATGCACGGTGCTGGCTTTAATTTCCTTGAGTAAACAGCGTGTTTGAAGGGAAGAGGAATACCTGGAATTTGGGCTCGTTACTGCCCTATGAAATATGTCTCCAGTGCCAGGCCTGGCTGGGGATTTAAGCCTGACTTAGTGCAGTTGCTCCAGCCCAAGGGTCAGGAGGGGGAGTTTGATGAGCTCGGGCTGTGCTGGGCACTGAAATCAGATTCTGCCCACGCTGGGCAGCTTTGGCTTCAAAGGCCCAAAAGGGAAGGAGGGTGAGCAATGGGGTGGAAATTTCAGCTGGAGCAGATTGGAGACAGCTCCCAGATTGCTCCAGGTTTGGGGGTGATGGCTTTCCACTGGATTTAACCCCATTGTATTTACCCCATTGGCTTTATCCAGTTGGATTTACCCCATTGGCTTTATCCCCACTGGATTTATCCTATTGGATTTAGGCCATTGGATTTACCCCACTGGATTTACCCCATTTCAGTCACCCCACTGAATTTATCCCATTGGATTTATGCCATTGGATTAACCCCATTGGATTTATCAAGTTAGATTTACCCCACTAGATTTATTCCATTGGATTTACCACATTGGCTTTATCCCATTGGATTTAACCCCACTGGTTTATCCCATTGGATTTACCCCATTGGCTTTATCCCCACTGGGTTTATCCTATTGGATTTATGCCATTGGATTTACCCAGTTGGATTTACCCCATTGGATTTATTCCATTGCATTTACCCCGTTGGATTTAACCCCACTGGATTTACCCATTGCATTCACCCCACTGTATTTATCCCACTGGATTTATCCCATTGGATTTACCCCACTGGATTTATCCCCACTGGATTTATCCCATTGGATTTGTCCCATGGCATTCACCCCACTGGATTGATCCCACTGGATTTACCCCATTGGATTTCTCCCCCTTTAAGGTTTCTCTGGAGAAGCAGAGATCCTCTGGAAAAGGGGGGATGCTCCCAAGGGATGCCCGGCCCTCAGGAATGCCCCGCTCCTCCCCTCAGGGAACAGACACATCCCGGGGTCTGTGATCCCAGTTTAATTCCTGAGGGGTTGGGGCAGCAGCTGGGGATTCCTGCCCCGACTCTCCCCATCCCCCCTGATCCCAAAGCTGATGGGATTCATTCATTCCTCATCCACCAGCAGCTCCCCTCCCCAGCTGAGGATCCCTCTGGAAAAGGGGGAGTTTTGGGGGAAACCTCGTGTGGGCAGAGCCTGGAAGCACAAAATGTGGAAGCTAAACCGGCCTGGAATCTGCTGCTGGTTGAAATTCCCATGGAAAAATACGAATTGCAATATAAATTCTAGAATTCTGTACAACTGTGTGTAACAGGCACTGCCTGTAAGCTTGAATCTGCCATGAAAAAAAAAAAAAAAGGAAGAGACTAATAAAATAATAGAATAAAACAATAAAATGGCAGAAAATCCCAACTCTACAGACATCCAGACCTGCTCCAGCAGCACTCCCAAAAGCAGAGCTCAGCCAGCATACAGAGAGCAGGAAAGTGCAAATCCTTACAGAAAATAGATGGAAGTGCCAACAAAAAGCAAATCTAAAGAATAACCAACAAACCCCAAATTAAGCAGCACAGGAGAGATGCACAAACAGAATCCGAACATGCCCTGAGCTGGGAGGGATCATCAAATCCAACTCCTGGTCCTGCACAGGACAATCCCAACAATCCAAGGAATCCCAGGAATCCCAGGCTGTGCTGAGAGCACTGGGCTCCACCTGAGCCTGCCAAAGCCTGGGCATCACCCCTGCCATTAAAAACCGGGCAGGAGGGGTGAGCGTCCCGCTTCTGAGCCTTTGGCAGGGAGCTGCAGAGGAAGCCACGCTGAAAAGAGCTGTCAGGAAATCCCTTCCAAAGAATTGGAAAGGACAGGCAGGGAATGGGGAAGAGAAGTGTGAAAATAGGAGAGGGAGGAGAAGGCCCCGTGATGCCCTCAGGTATCCCATGTGCAGCTCCTGGGATGCACAAAGGGCTCCTTCTTCCGAGGGGAGAGGGAGCCATGCAGAACATTCACCATGGCTAATTAATTTCGGCCCCTCAATTATCAGGGGGATCTCGTGACACGGCTTTATTTGTAGCCTCTTTTTTCCTCACCCCCCTTTTTTTTTTTCCCCTTCCTAATAAACAAAAAGCAGATAAGAAGCGTGACACCTTTAATGGCTTTACAATGGCTTTACAATGGCTTTACAACGGCTTTACAATGGCTTTACAATGGCTCATCCCACGTGGAAAGGCTTGTCCTGCCTTTGGGAGTCCCACCGCTCATCCCTAATCCGATCATCCCTGTGCCAGCCCCAAGGACATCGCACAAATCCTGGAATGCTTCGGCTTGGAAGGGACCTTAAACCCCATCCCGTTCCAGCCCCGTTCCACAGGCTTTCCATTGGAATAGCCACCCAAATCCTCCAGGCAACGGAAAAGCAAGCGAGAAATGGAAAAGTGCTAAAAATGGAATTAATTCAGCTATCAAAGCAGAAAAAGGTCCCGTTTCATTACAAAAGATTTGCTGCGTTTGGCCAGGAGACGCCTGGAGTTCCTGGACAAAACCCACAGGAATAAACAACCCTGTGTGTTTGTGCTTTGTTTTTGTTTTTGTTTTTGTTTTTTTTTTAACTGGAAGGGGAAAGGCCTTTGTTTCTACACCCCAACACAGATTTCCATTAAAATAATTATAAAAATAATTATTAAACCATAATTATGACTAATAATAAATAATTATGAAAACAATTCACCAAACCCACCACGGTCAGAGCTGCTGCCAGCTTGCCCCATGGGGAGTTGGGGACCCTTCAGAGCCAAACTCCCCAAAAATGTGACACTGCCTCGGTAACTTTGGGGTGAAGCCCTTGGGGAAGAACCCAACCTGCTCCCTCCTCCTCCTGTCCCTGCAAGGGACACGGAGCAGCCCCATGGGAATAATGGGGACATTCTTCCACCCACCCCAAGCCTCCCACGGGAAGGCGCAGGGCCTGCCACAGAAACGGCCCCATTTGCATTTAAAGGAACAAAGGACACTCCCTGAGCACCCCGGGGCTGGAAACCAACCCTAAAGCCAAGAGTTTGTGTCCACGGCTTTAACATCCAGGGGGGAATTCCATGGGCTGGTGCCTTAAAGGACCAACAAATTGAGGCTGGCTGCCAGAGCAGGGCCTGCCCCTCACAAACTTCTGCAATCCAGAAGCTCTTTCCAAGGAGAACAGCAACATGAAGCCTCCAAAGAAAAACTGAGAGGCAGCCAGCTTTCCACAAATCCCTGCTTTAGCTCGACAAAAGCCAGCAGAGGCTTTTCCTTGTCCCAGAGGGGGGTTTGGGATGCTCCAGCTCTGCAGGAGCTGCCGGATCCCTGGGATCTGCTCCCATCCAGGAGGAGCTCCTGGGGCAGCTGCTGAAGGTTCTGACAGCACCAAAACCTTCCCAGCTTTCTCTCCCTCATGGACACAGCCGTGAGAGCTGAAATTGCAGCTTCCTCCAGCTCTGCATCCTCCTCATCCCACATCAGCGTCCTTGCCCCAGCACGCTGCAGCTCCACCATTCCCGGGCTTTCAGCCATCCCACAGCCCCTCCAAGCCCTGCTCCCCTCACACCTTGTGCCAGGTTTTCCTCCTGCAGCAGCACAGATTTGGGTTCAACCCCAAGATCCCGAGATTTTGTGCAATGACATCCATAAAAATCCTGTCCTGGACTGTCACAGCTCTCCCACGTGGAAGGGTTCATGACACCCGAGCTGCTGATGGAATTCCTGCCACTGGAAAAGTGGGAATAGCCCAACCCCACTGCGGAGCAGAGCAAAGGCTCAGCTGGGAACCACAAAGTGCCTCGGAATTCCTTTCCTTCCATCAAGAGAAGCCTTGGATCTCTATGGAATGAGCAGATCCTGCTGCAGGCCTGACCTGGAATTTGGGGAGAGGAGCAACTCCTGATGTTTTTGGGCTCTCCAAACGCTGCTTTAAATGAGAAATGGTGAAGGAGAGGCCTCTCCTGCCACACAACTCAACATAAAGCACATTTTTGGGCCAACTTCAAAAGGTTAAACCATCCCCGAAACTCAGGCAGGGAATAACTTCAATTTGGCAAAACATCAGCCGTGCTGGGAACCCCAAATCCAGCCAGAGGAATGCTGGGCCTGGGAGGGATGGTTCAGAAGGAGATAAAGTATTAAATTTCTGCAAAATCTCAAGCAATAAAATCAAATTCGAGCTTGGAGGGAAGGGAATGAAAAGGCCGATGTGGAATTGCTTGGTGAAATTTGTGTCTCGTTTATTCAAGAGGGACATTTTGGAGTTTATCAAAACCAGCTGCTGTCACAGCCACACATCCCTGGTCCTGGAACATGGATGTGATTTATCCCATGAAATCTGGAAACGAAACAAGACAAAGCTCTCAATATCTTCTACAATAAATTCTTTCAACAGGTAAAGCAAATCCTGGAGCAAGTTTTCCTAATGGGTTACAATGACAAAAATCAGGAATCCAAGAGCTCTGGGTGGTTTTTAATTTTTAATGGTTTGGGGGCTCTCCAAAGGCATAAAACCATTACAAAAGTGGAATATTAAATGAGTTAATTACTGCCCACTGACACCTGTAACTCTGACACACCCATGGCATGCCCAGGATGGGGATGAAGAAAATTCCCAGCAAGGAATTTTTCCCAAGATGCTTTTAGGAGAGCAAATTTTGGCTAAAAATCAAATATTTGGATAAAAATCCAATATTCCCATGGGCTGGCACCTTCCTAGCACAAACTCATGAGCACATCAGGCATTGTGGAAACTCCTGGTTCCACATCCAAGCCCAGCTCCTGGGATTTGATTATTCCCCTTTCCCAAGCCATGGGACAAAGGGCAGGACAGAAGCCCAAGGTCTGGCATCACCTTGGGCTCAAATCCACCAGCTGGAAAAGTGGGAATCATCTCGAGGAAATCAGGACTTGGGAAGTGGCAACGAGATCCATGGATGAAGGAAGGACCAGAGTGAGAGAAGAAGATCTAAAGAATTCTCTGGGTTTTGGGATCAAAGGCAGCTCTTCTGTAACAGCAGGAGAAACAAACTTAAAATCATGTCAGCCACTATTCCAGCATAAAAATTCCTGCCTGGAATCTCCAGCAGGACCTAAAACAGGAGGTGGACTAAAAATCTCCAGGGAAATCCATCAGAGTATGGATATATAGGGGTTTAGTCTGGGAATGGCACAGCATACCCTACAAGGGGCTCTCCTGCCACAAAAATCACAAGGATTGGCTCCATCATTGCAGGGAATGGGGCCAAAAATACAATAAAAGGCTCCTGGATGTGCCAAGGAGCTCCTGGGACAGCTCAGGGAAAGGCAAACCTGAAGTTCTCCACGAGGATCTGGCTGAATGAATAAATTTGAACTAAAAACCAAAGGGATTTCCCCCTGTTTTGATCACCACCTTTAACCAGCAGCACAAAAAGCTCCTGAATCTGGTACAGAGATGTGAATTAAGATCAGCAGTGAGGGATTCCATGGAAGGGGAGGAATCCATGCAGGCTCTGGAGCAGGGGCAGAGCTGCTCCCAGGCCCCAGGGCAGCAGTGACCCCCTGACCCCACTGCCCCCTCAACCAGCAGGATCCAGCCTTCCCAACCCACTGGCTCCCTACAAACCCCACTGCAGCCACATCCCTGGGATTTGCCATCCCATTTATCCCTGTATTGCCAGGATTTAAGGACAGCTTTGTGTCCTGTTTTATTGCAATGTTCTTATTGATGTTCACACCCCTAAAAGGTGAAATGGATCCCGAAATGCACCCCAAAATCCCCCTGCAGCATCACCTCCCAACCTTTATCCATGTGACAGGCAGCCCTTTGTTCTTGCACGGAGGAGAGTGTGAAACCAATCCTATATCCTGTCCTAAAGGGAACTTTTATCCTATCCCATATCCTAAAGGGAACTTTTCCTTCAGTCCAGGGTGCAAATTGAACCAAAGTTCCAGAGGAACAGCCAGGAATTCCAGAGGGCTCTCCCAGAAACCCCCAGCCCCAACAGCTCCTGTGTAAAGATAAAACCCTGGAGGAGGGGAAACATCCAGGAGAAGTTAGGAACATCTTGATTGGCAATTAAACCCATTCTGTGGGTGATTTCGAGGTGATCCCACTAAAATCCTGGCATCTTGCCCAAAAAAGGGCTCTGTGAGGGAGGTGCTGCAGCCTGGCAGGAGCCCCTGGCACAGCGCAGCCCAGGAGGTGTGGATTCATCCCTGGAGGATGAAACAGGAGAAGGTGCTGAGCCAGGAGTGAAGGAAATCCCTGTGACCTTGGAGGGTCCCACTCCTCGTGCTGGGTCACCCCTCAGTTACCCCAGCTTGGAAGGAGAGTGAGAGCCAGAAATTCCTACAGGACACAAATGCAGACAGCAAACAGGGTAAAGCCAGGGATAAATGGGTTTAAACTTCCAGAGGGCAGGGATGGGTGGGATATTGGGAGGGAATTCCTGGCTGGGAGGGTGAGGAGGCCCTGGCACAGATTCCCAGAGCAGCTGTGGCTGCCCCTGGATCCCTGGGAGTGTCCAAGGCCGGGCTGGACAAGGCTTGGAGCAGCCTGGGACAGTGGAAGGTGTCTCTGCTCAAAGGAATCTGCAGAGGCACCAGCACATTTAATCTCTGCAAGTCCCAAATGCAATTCCTGTCTGCAGCATAAACCCAAAGTTTAATTAGGAAAGTCAGGTTTGACCGGCTCTGAGAGCCCCCTTTGATAACTGTGCCTAAATCACCCTTCCCCTCCTCCTGGCACAGCAAAGAGCTCCCGGAGCTCTCCTTGGCTCCTGCTCCCTCCTGCCAATCCCTGTGCACTCAGGGAGTTCAGGTTCAGTGTTCAAAGGGAGGGAAATGTCCATCAGCTCTGTTTACCAACACAGCAGCCGAGGGAGAGGGAAGGGAAGGCACCTGCAGAGCTCAGGATCCACCCTGCTCCCTGCCCACGGGGAGCTCCTGCTGGAGCTGCTGGAAAAACCCTTTGGGATGATTTTCAGCAACTTCAAAGTGTGGCAGCTCCACTGAAAAAACATTAATGAGTGACACAAAGAGCCCAGAAGCATTCCCAGCCCGTTCCTGCTGCTGCTGGATTCCCACATCTGCGCCGGTGTTCCCAATCCTTCAGCTGAGATCAGAGCAGGACGGGCTCTCACATCACCTGCCAAGCTCTCACAGGCTGCCACAGCTGCAATTAACTCCTGCAATTAAAATATTCCCCTTTTTGCCTCGGGGCCAAGGGGAACACATCCCATGATTCCCACTGTGGGCTGCTCCCAAACTGTTCATGGCAACTCCTGCCTTAAGGATTCAGCAACGCTGGTGGAGCAGGGCCACCTCCATGGGGACACTCCTGCAGGTGACAGGGATCAGGAGAGGGTTCTGCCCCTCCATGGGGACACTCCTGCAGGTGACAGGGATCAGGGATGGGGTTCTGCCCCTCTGGCCTGCTCAGGTGAGACCCCACCTGCAGAAGGATCTGGAGCCAGCCCAGAGGAGGCTCCAGGATGAGCAGAGGGATGGAGCAGCTCTGCTGGGAGAGCTGGGATGGTTCACCTGGAGAGGAGAAGTTTTGGGGTGCCCTCACTGCGGCCTTGCAGGGCCTGAAGGGGCTCCAGCAGTTGCTGGTGGCCTGACAGCCTCGAGTTATAAAAGCAGAAATATTCCTGAGGGAAAAGAGGGATGGGAAAGGGGTTCTGGTCCCAATTCACCAGCAGTGTGCAATATTGCACTGGGAGAAGAGCAGAGCCAGCAACAGGACTCCAGGAGTTCTCTTGTTTTAGGGAAGGGGAGTTCATGGAACTCACTGGCCCTGGGATAAGCAATCCTGCTCCTTGCTTGTGGGTCTGCCTTTTTGAGTTTGTGAAATTTTCAGCCCAATTAGTGGCTGATTCTTCTGTGAGAGAAGGACTCCTTTCAAGGACAGTGAGAAGTAAATTAGTTTTCTATCTTTCATAAACACTTCTAAGTTTCTTATAATAATTCTCTCACAGATGTTTTTATTGTTTAACCAATGAAGAGAAGTGCTATCTTTTCTAATCAATTATATGGTTCTTTAGCACAACATGTTATGAAAAGGGGCTGTGTAAAAAAATAAAATAGCCTTCTGAATTTCTTTCTACTTGAAGTCAAGCTCTTCCTTTTGTGTCCAACTGTGACACTTGCTTGTCCCACCAAGCTTTAATTCCATGCCCTCAGCAGCAAACCCCAGCATGGCCCAGGCCCAGCTCCAGGGAAAGGTGGCACTCCCTCCCCTCATCCCAAAATCCATAAATCCATGGATGCAGCACAGACAGTGCCCAGCTTGTGCTCCTCAGATGGACCCAGTGACAGTGGGAAGCTCAATCCTGCCCTGGGCTCACTGGACACGACCCAGCTCAGTCCTGCCACGTGTCCTGGTTAATGCTGACCAGAAAAACCCTTCAGCCAGCGAGACTGAGGGGGAACAGGAAGGAGCTGACCCCTGGAAAACACAGATCAGTGGATTGGTGGATAGGAGGAAGAGAAATGCCATTTTTAATACAGATATTTCCATGATCTTGGTGGGGGCAGCAAGTCACAATCCCTATTTTCCATGTGAATTGGTCAAGAGGGAAAAGCTTCTGGAGAGAGCTTGGAGGAGTCAAAGCTTTTCCCCTGGAATGGGGAATGACAGCAGGGTTAGGAAAACGTTTTTTTTCTTTGTCTTGAGCTATTTGGAGGCAGACTAGAAAACTTGGTTATCAAATTCCCTAACTAGAAATCCCAGGAAGCGCAAAAGATGGGTTTGAAAATGGGAATATTCCTAAGGCTGGGAAGAGAAACCAGTGGCTCATATCTGACTCCATGCAGGCATTTCATAGCTTCAAAATAATTAAAAATTCCAAATTTAAAAACCCCAAAACCAGGAAAGGGTGTCCTGCTTTAAACTGGTGGGAAAAGGCTCCCTCCTGCTTTTATGTGACTTTTATTCCCAGACTGGCTGGGGTTTTTTTGTTGCAGCACAAATGACATCATGCAGGAGATGATTGGATGGTTCCACACACAGTTTTACTGATCTGGGGAGTTTTTTTAGGCTTGAAAGAGCAAATCCACCCCGAGTTCCCCTCCCAGCTTTTCTGGAGAATGCATTCCAAAAACGATAAGCAAATTATCTGACATTATATCTAATTACAGAAGCTCCTAATTACAGATGCCCGTTCGGAGGCAGCGGAGCAAGCGCTGCGCTTCCCAGAACAGCAATTCCTGCAGTGCACAGTAAATCAGCTGGTGCTTGCCACTGATTTGAAACTTTAACCTATAAATTAAATTAATAAGAGACAAAGGGTTCTTTTGTGCATTTGCAGGCCTGTAGGATTTTAGAAATAATAGGACTGGAAAGTGATTTATATTCCAAGATTAAAGGTCAGTTTGGCGCACACGACTTTGGAGCAAAGCGCCACAGCAGAGACTTCAAATTAACTCATTCCTGCACCCCCCAAGCCTGGATTCTTCTTTTTCCAGAGCTACAAGGGCTTGCTGGAGCACTGGAGCACTCAGAAGATGGAAAAAAAAACCTGGAGAAATATGTGGAATTCTTCCTGATCTGTGGGAAGGAGGGAAATGTGCCTGGGAATTGGCTCAGGGTGGCTGCAGTGACACAACCTGTGAGCTGCACTTCCAACCAAGGCATGTCCAATGTGGAGAGGATAAAACCACAGGGAATTGTGTGGAGATGGCAGAAACCCCCTGGGAATTGTGTGGAGATGGCAGAAACCCCCTGGGAACTGGAGCTGTGCAAATGAAGGGAAGGGCTCTGATGTCTGCAAGGTTCTGCCCACAGTGGGCTCTTCTCCTGTTTTATTCTGCGGGAATAAAAATTCCAGCTGAGCTTAAAACCTTTGGTGCATGGCAAAAAAAAATATTATTGTGGAATTGTGGGATGGTTTGGGCTGGAAGGGGCCTTAAACTCAGCCAGTTCCAACACCTGCCACTGTCCAAGCTCCATCCAGCCTGGCCTTGGACACCTCCAGGGATGGGGCAGAGCCCCAATTCTCTGGGAAGTTGTGCCAGGAATGTTACCCAGAGAAATAGGATTGGAAAAATAAATTACATTTATTCCCAAAAGAAAATCCCCAAAAAAAGAGACTGGAGGAGGAGGAGGAGGGATGTGCACCCCCATCCACCACTGGGAATGCAGCTCCTCCAGCAGAACTGGGCCAAGGGACCTGGAATGAGGGAAAATTCCCTGCAGACACTGAGAGACTTGGGAATGGATGGGAAAACAACTCTCCTTACACTGCACCTGCTAAGGAGGAGACCAGGAAAGAGATTATTTAAGTGCCAGGAGAGATTATTAAGAGATTAAGAGATTATTCCTAAATGCCAGGAAGGACGAGAGGCAATGACTCTACTCATGGCCAGGGGATAAGATATTTTATGTGAATTTTATTTTAGAAATAATAGGACTGGAAAGGTTCTGACCTTTGGGAGAATCCAGAGGTGGATACATTGGGATGAGGGCTCTGGGCAAGGTCTGGAGGCCCCAAAGCCTCAAAGTGGAGGATGAGGATCAAGACACCTTTGTAGGAGTCAAGGAGCTGCCAGCAACATCCCAGGAGGTCCTGGGGATGCAAGAGGGACACCAGAGGTGGTAAAAAGTCCTTCCTTGGGGTGGGGAGATCCCAGATTCCCAGAGAAGCTGTGGCTGCCCCTGGATCCCTGGGAGTGTCCAAGGCCAGCCTGGAGCACCCTGGGATGGTGGAAGGGGTTTGGAACCAGATGAGCTTTAAGGTTCCTTCCAACCCAACCCATTCCCTGTCACCTCTGGGGACTGGAAAATGCTCTCCTGCCACTTCCCCCTCTCGTTTCTGTCTCCCAGAAAGCGTCAAAATTTGTCACCTTCCTTCTCTCTGTGCACTTCTTAAAACATCCCCATTAACAGGCTCATAAATCCATAATTTCAATAATTACCAGAGCCTTGCCTGTGCTATCTTCCAAGCTGCCAAACCTCCAGGGCCCTGCACGTTCCAGGAGCGGTGCATTATTCCCCACAGCCCTGGGAGACACAGGGATGTGATGGGATCCAACATTCCTGCCCCTGCAGGAGCCCAGGGAGGACAAGAGCCACGTGCAGGGCGAGCTGGTGGAGTGGCTGCTGGGAGGACTCGTCTGATCTGGATTGAAAATACCAAATGTGTGGAGGGGGAAGGAAAAAGGAATATTTAAGGGAAGTGAGGAGGGTGCTGGGTGGTCTGTAAATGAGTTGGGAACAGTGGGAGAGCGTGAGGAAGAGATGAAATCCAATAGGTGTACAGGAAGCTTTCACCAGGCTTAAAACAAATCCGTAAGAAAAACAGCAAAGAAGCCAGGAAAAGGAATTGTGTTACTGCTGGAGAGGGGATTGGCACATTCCCAGTGCAGGGTGACTGACAGCTGATCCCACACCCCAAACCCTCCCCACACAAAGATCCGGGGGGAAATACCCAGGAAACCTTCCCTGGTTTATCCTGCTCTGGTTTGGCACGGCTGGGAGTCAGGGAGAGCTGAGGCAGCCAGAGGGGGACACGGGGGACAGGTGCCACCCACCTGCTCGGGCCCAGAAGGTGTTTTTTGAGTAAATACAGATACTCTGGGTGAAGAACCACAGAGAGAAAAGCAGATCTGAGGTGCAGCAAAGAGACAATGTGAATTATGTGAATTTTATTTTAGAAATAATAGGACTGGAAAGGTTCTGACCTTTGGGAGAATCCAGAGGTGGATACATTGGGATGAGGGCTCTGGGCAAGGTCTGGAGGCCCCAAAGCCTCAAAGTGAAGGATGAGGATCAAGACAACTTTGTAGGAATCAAAGAGCTGCCAGCAACATCCCAGGAGGTCCTGCCCTGATGCCGGTGCTCCCCTGCCCGTGGGAGCCGTGTCTGGCAGGGATGAGCCCTGGAGCTTAGAGTTTACATGGGATTCTGGAATGGTTTGGGTTGGAAGGGACCTTAAAGCTCATCCAGTGCCACTCCTGCCATGGCAGGGACACTGCCACTGTCCCAGGCTGCTCCAGCCTGGCCTTGGACACTTCCAGTGATCCAGGAGCAGCTTCTCTGGGAATTCCACCCCAGCCCCTCACCACCAGGAATTCCTTCCCAATATCCCATCCATCCCCACCCCTGGCAGTGGGAAGCCATTCCCTGTGTCCTGGCACTCCAGGCCCTGGTGAAAGCTCCTGCATGATTCTCCTTTGGGAAGTTTCTCCCTCAGCACCTGCCTACCTCCAATTCCCTCCGGCACGCCGTGGCTTCCTGATCCCAAACCAGCTGGGGCTGTTTGCTCCCAGCTCCACCTTTTATTCTGCTCATTCTCTGATCAGACACTCCTGAATTCCCTGCCAGGATCCTGGTCCCCCCAGACACAAAACTGAGGCTGATTTTGGGGTGTTGGGATCCCAGGAGGCAGGCTCCTGCTCCAGCCCTGCTCCCACCAGTGCCTGCCTCTGGAAAGCTGCTTCCCTGCCTGCTCTGCTTGGAATAAAATATCCCCCACCACGTCCCTGCATAAATCTGCTTTTGTCCTGCCTCAGGCCCGGCGTTATTAATCACCCTCCTCCTTCTGGCACATCCTTTCAGGGCACAAGCCCTGGAATTCCTCTCCTCTTTTTAAACCTGGCCTAACTGGGCGTCACTGTCAGTATTTATCATTCTGCCTCCCAAAGCTGCAGCTCCCCCGGGATGCTCACACCTCTGGGAGCTCTCTGCCCTCACTTTCTGAAGCTCTGCTCCCAAATCCTGGGAAGCCAGGACTCCCTCCCAGGAGGGCTCAGCTGGAAGTGACAGCCCTGAATCTCTGCCAGCAAACCCGACCTGTGCAATCCCAGCAAGGCACATCCTCCCAGCCAAGCCCAGATCCCACTTTTAGAGCATTTGCTCCCTCTTTTTTGGAAGTGATGGGCTCCTTCAGACCAGCAGAGCCAAGCCAGCCTTGGGAATAACAAACCTTGCCAGCAGACTGCATTCCCAGATCCCCTGGATCCATGGCAGGGAGCTGGGATTCATCCTAAAAGCTGTCTGAGATCCATCCAGAGCCCCACACGAAGTCCAGACCGAGCCTAACAAGCTTTTGATGTCCTGCTGACATTTATCTGCCAATATTATTGCTCCAAGCACTTACCCTGCGATGGATCTCATTATTTCCTTGATCCCAGGCCAGCTCAGCCCTTGGCCCTTCCTCCAGCCTCATGGATCTCCCCAAAACCCAGCAGAGAGCCCCAAAATCCTCAGCTTCGAATCGCCCCCGAGGCAGCCCTTTGAGACAAGGGAACAAAGACAAGGGGTTCTGCAGTTCTGCCTCTGGAAAGGTCAATTCTCCAAACCTCTGACCAAATGGGAAGGGCAAAACCAGAGCAGCTGAGCAGCAGCGTGTTCCTCCTCTGGTACCAGTCACCTCCACTCAAAGAGCAGCTTGCTTTTGCACCGGGGGGTGAAAATAAACTGCATTTCCAGCCCTCCAGGGGCAGAACTCTGCTCCCTCCTGGCTCTCCTGCCCCAGAACCCCCCACAGCAGCCCTGGCTCCTGCACAGAGCTGTCCCACGAGAGCAGAGGTGGAGCACAGCTCGTCTCCCCCTGTTTTCATGGGAACACAGCTTCCAGTGGGTGAATTTCCCTGTTTCAAGCTCCAGGTGCCACGGGCAGCTCTCAGACGTGGCCCTGAGCTCACAGCTCACCCCCAGCCCTGCAGGCAGAGCTGGCCACAAACCTTCCAGTGACTCCTGGGCAAGCCTGGAAAACCTCCCCGTGTGCAGGCTGCATGGTGTGCCAGACTCAGGCACAGCCCCGAGCTGGAACCAGCAAAATCCATCAGCAAAACCCTCTGAGCTCACACCCTGCACCGAGGAAGGAGCAGAGACACAAATTATTCTGCATTTAATTAAATTTAGGAAGGACTCCTTCCCTGTGAGGGTGGGGAGGGCCTGGCACAGCTCCAAGGACTGTAAGCTTAAGATGCTCCATAAAAATTTTATAATATAATTATTAACGTTACCAACAAAAAGATCCCCAAAATTATTTGCATGGTAACTTCCTTTAATAATTACTGTTTTCTGCTTAATTCAGCACCACTTCCCTCGCCTGAATTTGCAACTTTAGAATTTTCAGCACGAAATCCGAGCACCTGCTTCGCTGCTAGGAACATTTTCCCTTCCAGCCATGCAAACTGTTGGAACAAAGCCCACCCTGAGCCATCCGGGCTCATAAAAGCAGCTCATTTTCTGATTCACCCCAACAGATTGCTAAATATTATTTACTTTTTGTTTCATAATGGCTTGGAAAAAGCTGGATGAAAAGCTTAACGAGGTCTAATCCAAGGGAGAGGAGGGAGAAAAGGAATGAAGAGGCAGTTAAGGAGCAGTTTGAGCTTCCTTATCGCCCTTATCAGCACAGCTATCACTCAGCGAGGCCTAATTAGGCACAAAAGCCATTGTGCCCCTTGCAGAGGTTCTCCGGGAAGCTGGAACAGCGAGTGGCAGCCTCTGCCTGGGAAAAGCAGCCCCACAGTAATTAGGGACAAGCTGTCCCCGCCAGGAGTGGCCGCGGTGGCTCTGCGGGGACAGAGCGAAGCTTTTCCCAGCCCCAGCGACACTTCTGGAGCTGAAATGGGGCTCAGGGCTTGGCTCGGTGAAATGCTCCAAACTCTGCTGCTTTGTGGTGCCCAACCCATCCCGAGCTCCTCCAGGGAACTCCGGGGCAGGAGAACAAATCCTGGAGCTCACTTCCAACCCTGGAGCTCACTTCCAACCCTGGAGCTCACTTCCAGCCCTGGAGCTCACTTCCAACCCTTCCAACACTCACTTCCAACCCTGGAGCTCACTTCCAACACTGACCAAGATCTGCTGCTCCAGGAGTGGGGTCGAGTTTTGCTTCCCCTTTATCCCTTTTCCTCACAGAAGTGTTAAAGTTGGGGAGGACCTTTAGGGGCACCAAGTCCAACCATTCCCATGGCCACCACTAAACCAGGTCCAAAAGTGCCACATCCACTTTGTTTTTAACACTTCCAGGGATGGGGACTCCACCACTGGGCAGCTCCTTCCAATGCCTGAACAATTTTTAGGGAAGGAATTTCCCCCAATATCCAATCTAAACCTCCTCTGGAGCAGGTTGAGGTCATTCCCTCTCCTCCTGTCCCTGTTCCCTGGGAGCAGAGCCCGGCTGTCCCCTCCTGGCTGTCCCCTCCTCTCAGGGAGCTGTGCAGAGCCAGAATTTCTCCCTGAGCCCCGTTTTCTCTGGGCTGAGCCCCTTCCCCAGCTCCCTCAGCCCCTCCTGGTGCTCCATTCCCTTCCCTGGACACGCTCCAGCCCCCCCATGTCCCTCCTTCCCTCGCACAGCTCACTGAGGTCCCTCAGGAGGGGCCCATGGCTGTGTCCAGCCGTGGATTCGGTGCCCAGCAGGGCTCCTGCCCCCAGCAGCTGCTCCCACAGCTGCTCCCACCAGTTGGTGGCTGAATTTTCCAAGCTATCTGTCTGGAATTAAAAAGCAGCAGCAGCTCTTTGGCAGCCATTAGGAAAAATGCATCCCTGGATTGCATCCCAGCCGGAGCATCCCTGGGGACACGGCAGAGGTGGGACCACGGAGGATTTGCCTGTTCCAAACCCCTTGAACTGCTCTGCCAAAACCTCTCCCAGCATCCAAAGGCTCCTTCTGGGGTGTCCAGGAGATCTGGGCACAGGGTGGGAGCTGCTGGGATTTTCCAGCCTGGCTCTTGCCCCAGGGGGGTTTGCTCTGTTTGGAGCAGGTTGGGATGTGCCTGTGCCAGCCAGGCTGCACTCCCAGAGAAAGCCTGGAACAAGGGAATGGGGAGGCCCTGGGGAGAAGGGGGTGCTCCCCATCGCCATCCCAATCCTGCCTCAGACCTGGTGCCTCCTCAGAGGGGCTGGAAAGCTGCTCCAGCCCACCTGGGTGATGTCTTGGGAGCTCCAGAAATGGACTGAAGTGGCTCAGAACCTTCCAAGGCTGATTTCCCTGGAACGGCTGTGGGATGGAGCTGCTGGGCTCTGGGGATGATCCCTCTGGAGCAGGCAGGGACAGGGGGACACGTCCCCCCCTCCCACAGGCAGGGATCCGAGGCTGCCTCTGCCTGCCCTGGCAGCTGGGATGTCCCAGGCACTGTGGGATCCATGCCAGAGGCTCCACTGGAAGCAGAATTCCACCTCCAGCAATCCTTGCTCATGGATTTGTCAAGCTTTGTGTCCAGAGCAGATAAATCTGAATAATCCTGATGCCAAACAGAGCCGAGACCCAGAGCAGCTTCCCTCTGCAGCAGCTGCACCAGGACAGGTTCCAGTGAGGGAAATCTCCCTTCTCCTGGGGTTTCCTGCAAAGCAAAGAGCCCTCTACCACTGTGAAACAACAGCAGCCCCAAAAAGGGATAAACAAACCCATGGGTGGCAGATTCCAGGACCTCTCCTGCCAGGTGCCAGCAGGTGTGCCCATCTGGATGTGGTGGAGTGGACACATGAAGCTCCAGGACTCCAGCCCACCCACTCCAGGTGCAAACCACAGCTCACCTCGGGGCCCCTGGCCTGGGTAGCACAGAAATCCACGGGGAAGGAGCTGAAATTCCCTGTTTGTGGTGTCTTGCCAAGATGGGATTAGAGTTTGGGGCTCCTGGCACCCACAGCCACCATCAATCCAGCAACCCCCAGCCCAGGCAGCTTCCACCACGTGCCAAAGCTCTGCCTGGTGCTGCAGAGCAAAGCCCTCTCCACCTCCAGCAGAGCCTGAATTCTCTCCCACATTTCCTGGAGCCCATCTCCTCCTGAGGGATGCGGGAGGGTCAGGCTGGTAGGAAAAATCCCTCTGCTAAGCCAACCACGCCATTCCCCTCCCCAAACCACACAGAGAGCCCTCAGTGAGGAGCAGAGCCCAGCAAGGCTGGGAGGAAGGGAAAATGACCCCTTTAACCATAACACCACTGCACTCTTCCATCCACCACTCCTGACAAGAGTGGAAATGTTCTTTTCCACGGGCAGAGCTGCAGGTCCTACTCCAAATAAATAGTCCAGGCAGGGATGGAGGCCATGTGTTTCCATTAATTCTCTTGGCACAGAAGCCCATGTAGATCTTGGATGCAGCCCGTGCTGGAGCAGGAGAGCTGGGGTGGCCAACACACATCCCAGCACAACCCATCTGGCCCAAATCCATCCCTGACCTGCTCCAATCCCCACTTTTATCATCCTAATTACGAGCAGATTCCCAGCTCCCTCCCTCCCTCCCAGGGTCCTTCAGCTGCCCCTTTTCTCCCTCCCTCTGGCTGAAATCAGCAGGTGAATGCCAGCCTTTAGGTATTTTTGTTCCATTATTGCTGATGGACAAAGTTTGGCCTCTCTCATTTTTCCTTTTCTCGCAGCCTCTTTTGTGGGGATTAAAATAATTGATATTGATAACGAGACCTGCCCCCTGCCCCTCGTCCCAATTACTCGCACAGGCTGGGGATCCTGCCTCATGGATCTGACAGGAATGGTCTCAATTATCCCTCTGGGCTCCAGGAGTGATGCTGGGCTTGATTTGGGATTATTGGGGCTGATTGTTGTGGGGTCAGCGCTGGAGCGGCCGGGGCTGCTCGGAGCTGGATTCTCCCCGAGTGCTGCCAGGTGCCTGGAAAAGTGGAAAATTTACTGCAGCCACCCCTGTGCTCAGCATTAGGGAGGACAGCACTGAAGGGGCTTTTCATCCCGAGTTTTATTCAGGATGAAGTTGGATCCTTGGGGTTTTGGGGAGCCACGGGAGTGAGTGGCAGCTTCTGCACAGGGCCAGCCCCATGCTGAGGGGGGAAACCCCAGTGAAAGTAACTGAGAGTGGCACAGAAAAGGAGATTTAAAGCTGACAGGGCAAACAGAACTTTTTGGACCTGCAAAATCTCATTTCATAAAGCCACGGAATTGTTAAAGTTGGAAAAACCCTTTAGGATCATCAACAACAGCAACGCCAGCGATTGTCACCCAACCACCATTGTCCCCGTGTCCTCAGGTGCCACATCCACGTGGGTTTTGATCACCTCCAGGGATGGGGACTCCACCCCTGCCCTGGGCAGCCCTTCCAATGTCTGACCACCCTTTAAGGGAAGGAATTTTTCCAAAAAATCCAATCTAAACCTCCCTGGCCCAGCCTGAGGCCGTTCCCTCTCTCCTGTCCCTGGGAGCAGAGCCCGACCCCCCGGCTGTCCCCTCCTGGCAGGGAGTTGTGCAGAGCCAGAATTTCCTCCTGCTCCCCATTTTCTCCAGGCTGAGCCCCTTCCCCAGCTCCCTCAGGAATCCTCCAGCTCCTTCACAGCTCCAATCCCTTCCCTGATATGCTCCAGCCCCTCTTATCACGAGGGGAAAATCAAATAGTGGAAGAAAATGTGAGGGAAAATTCAGGGAAGTTTGGGGAGGGCTCTGCTGCAAAGCTTTCTCTGGCAGGGAGTTGTGCAGAGCCAGAAATTCCCCTTGATCCCCATTTTCTCCAGGCTGAGCCCCTTCCCCAGCCCCTCCTCATTACACTTGTGTTCCCAAATATTGGATGGCCATGGATCCCAGAGCAGAGACACTACAACACCCTGGGGCCACCTGTGGTGGCTGTGAGGTCAACCCAGGGAGGGGAATATTCCTTCAGGACCATTCCCTTCACCAACCCAGATTCCTCAGCCTGGGAACGTCGCTGCACGCAGCATTTTCCTTTTCCCCACCATTTCTATAAAACTCAAATGCAAAAATAGAGGTGAGGAGAGAAGGGGAGCAGAGTTTGCCTCTGTAACCAGAGAGGAGACAAACCCAGAGCCAGCAAACCACCCCCAATTTATGATCAGAATGCAACATAATCACTGCAACAGATGTCAAAGAGATAAACCCAGGCAGTGCTGCACTGCCAAGGATCTGCTCTGCATGCTGGAGAGCACAGGGATGCTCTCTTCCTGTCAGATGGACACTTTGGGGGAGTGTAAGAAGGAGCAACACCACGAAAAAACTCCTTTCTGTCCCTGCCCTGCAGCAGATTTCCAGGGGAAGTTCTCAGAGAGGCTCAGGTTTGCTCCTGGATCCACCGTGGGGAGGGGAGGGAAGGAGAGAAATTGGTCTTTTAGGACTGTGGTTGGGAAAAACAGCATCACCCAGCTGGCACATGGACACAGCCTGACTGCCAGAGGCTGGGATGAAGAGGGAAAACATGGAGAGCTGCCTGGCAGGAGAGGAGAGGTCGGGGGAAATTATTTTACAAAAGAAAAGCAGACAAGAGAGACGAGGTTTTGTGTGCACATCACTCACCTCGTAGTGATAATCCATGCAAGTTAACTCCCTCCAGCAGCGATCCCCTCGGATTTTAATCAGCCCCTGGGGGGAAAAAAGGGCAAAAATACGGTCACAGATATTTTATTTTACTTTGTTTTGTGTCTCAAGGTGCCAAATTCTGTGGTTAAACTGCAGAGGCTGAACGAGACCCACGGCACATCCACGGCCCAGGTCCAGCTGCTGTTCCCAAGGGAACAGAATGGATCTGACTCACTCCATTGCCTGGTTACTGAAAATCTGACAGAAATCCTTGTGGAATGTGCCAAATTCCCCTGCCAGGAAGAAGCCTCAGCCACACCTGAGCCTTTGCTCACGTCTGGGCTCCTGGCATTGCTTCCAGCATCCCTGGGAAGCAGCAGTAGGAAAAATCAGGCTCTGCCCCTGGGATAACGGGCAAAACCCGGCAAAATTCACAATTTTAACATCCAAACCCAACTGGTTCCCTCGGGCAAAGCCACCTCTGCTGCCTGGAAAAGGGAGCAGTGCCACGGAGCAGGGACAGGGACACTGAGCAGGGATGGGGACACGGAGCAGGGACGGACACGGAGCAGGGATGGGGACACGGAGCTGGACACAGAGATGCAATTAAAATAATTAGAGAAACAAAAGAGGGGCAGGAAGCTGCCAGCCCCAAACACAGCTGGCTGCACCGCTGACAGCCCTGCCCCACCTCAGCTCAGGGGCTGGACCAGCAGGCATCCCCTGCCCTGGGACTTCACAACAACAAGAGGGGACATTTCCAAATCACCGGGTCCATTCCAGGGCTGGCAGCAATCCTGGGATTGAATTTCTTTGCCTCCGAGATGAAGAGCAGAAAGGAATCAGTGGGCCAGAGCAGGAAAGACACCTGGGCAGGGATGGGCTGGAGCAGGAAGCCGAGCAATCAAGGCCGGCTTTGATGTCCGGGAGAGGTCCCTGATTAGGATCACAATATCCCAAATTGAGGAAAGCTTCACTGGTCAAAAGGTTGAAGCTGCTCTGTCATCTGCATACAATTAGGGGGTATTTGCCTGCCTCTAATTGTCACGGTCCTGCCTTCCCCAGCAGAAAAACTCTGCGACTTTCTGGGAGTTTCGGGAAGGTCCCGTGGCTGCCCCAGCGGGAGCATCCTGAGGCTTCCCGATATTTGCAGCAGGGAAGGGATCAGTGACCTTCCAGGGCTAAAATCTGGGCTCAGAGGAGGAGATTCCAGCGTTTATGAATTCCATCTCAATTCCCAGAATTGGAACAAGTTGGAAGAGACCAGAGTGGCTCCTCTGCTGCAACCTCCCTGCTCACGCTGAAACAAATCTTCACTTGCAGCTTTAAATAAATTTTAACACCTTTGGAGCTCAAAAGAAATTCAAAATTCCAATTAAACACCCTCCAAAACTGTGCAGAGCTCAGAAATACCCAGGAATATCCAGTTCCCAGGGCTGTCTATCTGCACAGGGCAGAGCAGAGTTTATCAACTCCCGCCTGGCAGAAAAGGGATGCGAAGAGATCTCCCCCAGGATTTCTGGGATGGCAAAGCAGTTTCACCTCCAGGGATTTACTCAGCACATCCCAGCTCTTTCCCCTCCATCCCTCTGGAGCAGGGACAAGACACCCTCACTGTCAACAGCCTGTGCTGCCCTCCCAGCTTTTCTGAAATTACAGGATCCGGCGATAGCATCTCCCAGGATGCGCCGCAGCTCCGCCCTGGCAGGGCCAGCACACACTGAGGAAGCTCTGTGCAGGAATGCTGGAATATTAAAACAGGACAGTTATCTTGATGACCTTCCCTCCTCCCTTCCCCGGGCTGTTATCAAGCTCTTTTATTCAGCAGGGATAATTAAAACTCCAAGTAAAACAAGGATGGGGGAAAAGCAGCGCTCCCAAAATCCCAATTTTCCCTGCAATGACTCACTCAGTTAATCCCTTTTTGTTTACTAGAAAGCTTTCAGACAGGAAAGTCTTCATATCAAAGTTGTTTTTTTTTTTTTTTTTTTTTTCTGTTTTGCAGCATAAAAAACTCCCACTCTCATCATTAAGGGGTTTCAAGTCAGCTTTACCCTGAGCTGGCTTCGAGGCCGCTTCACTCCCACACTGGCACCTGAATTTTCCACTTTTCCCAAGGATTTGGATCCAGGAACGAGAGCAAAACGTGCACAGAACATCTCCGTGCTCTGAGGCAGAAGCAGAGGCAGGAAAGGAGGAGGAGGAGGAATCACAGAATCCTGGAACTGCCGAGCCTGGGCAAGATCTCCGAGCACCCCAAGCAGCTCCGCACATCCAGGGCGCTCCCGGAACTCGGGAAGTTTTCAGGAATACAAATTAAATCTGAGCTCCAGGCAAGCAACCAGGTGGCCAAGTGAACCAGCAGAGGCCCTTTCACCTCGGTGGCCTCGCTCTGAATCCAGGATTATTAAATTCCCACTGCTGGGCTGCTGGCTGCAGGGACACCGGGGTCGGGCACTCCGGTTCCTCGGGATAATGAGCGCCCCTGGCCTGGGAAGGGGGAACCTGAGGTCCTTGTCACAGGAATTTACAGCAGGAGGAGTAGAAAATGTTGCCCCTGGATTGAATTAAGCTCCAGAATGAAAAATGGGCTCAGTTCCTCCTCCCCTGCCAGGTTTGCTCCCTCCAGGGCACGGCCCAGGAGCTGGGGGCAGGATGAGATGCAGCACCTGCTCGGGCATGGAAAACTCCAGACTCCCCAAATTAAGGGGAATTAAACCCAGCAGCGTTTCTCACAGGGCAAGGAAAATGACATTTAGGATTTCATTTAGGATTTCATTTAGGATTTTTTTTTTTTTTTAGATTTACTTTAATGCAGACAATAGAATCCCTGGGTTTAATCACCTTGCCCCCACACTCTCTCCATCCAGTAGCCCTGCCCTGGAATGATGGAATAAAACATTCCCAAACAGAGGAAGTGTTCCCTTATTTACAGGAGCCAGCAAGCAGGAGCCAGGGGATCCCTCATGGATCCAGGGGGGTTCCAGCCCCATCCAGGGGATCCCTCATGGATCCAGGGGGATTCCAGCCCCACCTGAAGGGAGGGAAGAGCTCAGCTCCAGCAGCATCTCCTGCCCTTTCATCCTCCCGTGGTGGCTGTGCCCAACTGTGCCCCTTCCAGGCTGTACTTGGGTGATTCAAAGCAAAAAAAAAGCCGGAATAATTAAAATGTCATTCAAGCCCTAAGCCCATATGAGTCACTGTTCCAAAAAATATCTGAAAAATTCCTTCAGGAGTGGGGGATAATTATATTCCTCCCTATCTATTGATTTTTCTCTACAATGCAGATGTCAGATTTTCCACGGGGTGGTTTTTTTTTTTCCTTTTTCTCCTTTTTTTTTTTCTTTTTTTTCTTTTTTTTTTTTTTTTCCCTGGAGTGAGTGTCAAGGAGGAACAAAGCACTTCTTTGAGACTTTTTCAGCCCAAAATTAATTCTAAAAAAAAATGGTACAGACAGACCAATAGCACGGGAAGCTGAGCAAAAGCCTGGTGACTCAAGCTATGTCTGCAAAATTCCCTATTGATCCCAGCTCCAGAGGGAAGGCTGGGGAATGGGGCACCCACGTTATAAATTTAGAGTCAATTTAAAGACCTTTCTATGTCTTTGGTGTATAAAAGATGGGCAAAACCCCACCCAAAATTCCCAGCGAAAATCGAGATTTTCATTTTGCTCCTGCTATAAATAAGGAACGCTTCCAGAGAAAATCCCAGCTCCGTGCACTTCCCACCTCTGCTACCCACAGGAAAAGGGGTTTCAGCATCTCTGTGAAAGCCAAACCCTCGGCAGGGTACTCTGAGACAAATTTAGAGCCCGGTTCGTGGGAGAGGAAGGAGCTTCCCAAGGTGAAATCTAAAAATAAAATCATTTAAGGATTATAGGGCAGGGCTGGAAGAGGCTCCTGGAGAACCTAAATCCGAGGATTCCAACGAGACCTGCTTCACCTGGGGGTCTGAAACTGCCTCAGAGCTCCAGAGCTTCCACATCTCCCTCCCTGCTGCTGGATCATCCCCGTGGAGCAGGAAGGGTGATCCCGGGTTTGCTGCTCCTCAGGGAGTGTCCCACAGGGAGCAGGTGACACAGCTCCTGCCACAGCTGTGACAGCAGCGAGGCAAAGCGTGAAGCAGAGCTGCCCTGACCTTCCATGTGAGCTGCACTCACATCCCTGCTGCTGGCAAGAGAGGGAGGATGCTCTGGAAGGGTTTGAGGCCAGGCTGGAAGGGGCCTGGAGCAGCCTGGGATGTGGGAGGTGTCCCTGCTCAGGGCAGGGGGGCACTGGATGGGCTCTGAGGTCGGTTCCAGCCTGAAGCATTCCATGGATCACAATTCCTGGGGCAGGGAAGGGCAGCTTGGTGCTCCTCAGCCGACCCTGCTTGGCTCTGCACCCTGCCCAGCCCTGGCCAGCTCCCAGCCTGGCACCTCCACATCACCCTGAGCACTCCGGGGGTGCCCGGGGCCAGGCTGGATGGAGCTTGGAGTAACCTGGGACAGCAGGAGGTGTCCCTGCCCGGGAGGGTCCCTTCCACCCCAAACCATTCCAGCATCCTGTGGTGATCCAGGTGAGCAAAGCCCACCTGCCTGGTCCCCCCTGAGGCTCTGAGGGGGTCCCAGGACGGGTCCCACCTGCAGGAGCTCAGGTGAACCTGCACATCCAGCACGGAGCCACCACAACCACATCCCTGCAGAATTCCCTGCCGTCGACTTTGCCTCCTTTAATTTCTCTCCCTCCCTCCCTCCACTGGCCCAAAAAAGCCCCTTTGAGAAGCCACCAGCAGCATCTGGGGGGGGCTCTGAAGGCAGCGCTGCGAGCAGTGGGTGAAAGGGATTCTGCAAAATCCTTGGCATTGGCGGCTCCTGCCTTTTCCAGCCACCAAGGAACAACAAGTCCCGCTGCCAAGGGCTATTACCAGACAAACGGAGAGAGATCAGAGGCACAAAGGAGGTTGCTAAGGAGTCAAGTGTGGGATCCCTGCAGAGAGGAGGAGGCTGCAGCTGGGACGGCAAAGGTCAGAACATTGCAGACATCATTTTCCAAAAATTCCCATGAAGGGCCGGCGCGGGAGCCGGGAGCTGGCCCCGCCGTGCTCGCCGAGGAATAATGAGAGAGGCAGCGAAGAAAGCTCCCTTTCTTCCCTCCTACCCACGCTAATGTAATAAAACAAATTAGAATAATTATTCTCCATTTCAGGGCCATAATGCCCAGGATCAGGGCACGCCTGTCACCGAGCTGACATCTACATCCGCTTGGTCCTGCTGCTGCTCCCCCCTTTCTGTATTTCGGGATCGCCCGAATTCCAGCTTTCATTTGATTCCATTTTACTGCAGGCATCCAGATTCTGTTTGCTTCAAAGTCTTCCTTATTTTTGCCAGAAAGTTCATCTCCCTTCTTAGCTAATCACAGCCCCACCCTTTCCAGTAACCTTTCAAATGCCACCCACGTCCTGACACTTTTAACAGGCTCCAAGGAAAAACAAAACAAGGAACACCAAGAGTTTCGCACCAGCCGCAAGGTTCTGAAAGGATTTGCTGCAGTGGGTTAGAAGTAGTGTTTTTTAACAGCAAAGAAAAATTTCCAAACCGTTTAAAAACATATTAAATATCAAGTGAGGTATAAATAATCTGGAAGGAATTGATCCTTTTTCTGTGCAAACGCATCTCAGAGAAAGATGGACAAATCCACAGGAAAAAATGTGATCAATTAAGGGGGGAAAATTTGATTATTATAATTGTTTCTGCACTATTTTTTTCCCCAAACTGTCACTTTAAATGATCTTTTATCCTCTTGGAAAAGGGGAAAATATCTCTTGTGTAGATAGCAAAGGACTGAAATTACTTTCTGAGTCTGCCTGCCAAAAACTGCTCCCAACTCCTCTGTTCTGGAGCCACTTCCGAGGATGTTCCTGAACAGCTTAGAGCAGCTGAGCCTGGATTTGGGAAGGAGGGGGGGACATTCTGACAGAAAGGGAAATCTGGGAAGTGAAAAAAAAAAAGAGAGAAATTTTGTTTACAGGAAGCAAAGCAAGGGGAGGCACGGCCAAGTCACAAATCCCAAGTGCAAAAGATGCTCCTGGGTTTCCCTAAATTCCTTAAATTTCCCTAAACTCCCCCAAAATTCCTCCTCAGAACCTCGTGTATGACGTGAGGAGGAGCAGAGGGAGCAGCTCCTGGGAAGGGCTCTCCAAACTGGGAAGATAAAAGGGGGAAGAAAACCTTTCCTGAGGGAGCCCATCCCAGACCCTGCAAGTTTTGAGGCCATCACACACAGGGCACTGCACACAGGGCAGATTATTAAAGAAAATCACATTTCTGATATAAAGAATAAAATTATTGCAGAACACACCTATTAAAGGATCTCATTCCTGGGACAAACCCAGAGTTTGGGATCGGGCTCATGGCCCCAGGACTCATCTGGACACAGACCCCAGAGTCCTCCCAGCCCCAACACCTGCAGCAGCCAGGCAGAGATTGGCAGTTTTAAATCTGAATTTCCTTGCTTTGGGCACTTTTAAATTAAAGTGGTAATGTGCTTTAAATCCCCTTTCCCTGGTTTTTCACTCCCCTCTTCAATCCTTCCCTGCAGAAACTAATCAAGATGTCTCAGAGTCACCCTCGCTGCTCCAGCCACCTTCCCTGGTAACTCATTCCACATGGCTGGGATGCTTTGCAAGGCCCAGCTCCACCTTCATTCCCTTTTTATTCCCAGATTTCCAACGTGCTGTTGCACCCCCGGTGCTCAAAGCTCCCCCATCTCCTCTGTGCATCCCCAGCAGGGATAATTATTATAATTATTATAATTATTCCCTGTTTCCCAGAGAAGCTGGGGCTGCCCCATCCCTGGGGGTGTCCAAGGCCAGGCTGGGTCTCCTGTGACAGTGGGAGGTTGGAACTGGATGAGTTTTCAGATCTTTTCCAAGCCAAACCATGCCAGGATAATATTCCTTCTACAGAACACCATCAGGTGGGCACATGAGAGCCTTTGGATAAAGGACACATCCCAGCAGTGCTGAGAGATCCAGGAAATGCTGGATCCCCCCCCAGGCACCCCAGGATTCCCAAGGATCACTCAGGCTGCTCCTGCAACCCAGGGAAAGCCCAGGGCAGGGGCATCAGAGCAGCCCCTCAGCACTGCAGGGCTGCAGGATGAACCTGCTGCTCCAGGGCTCTTCCCAAACCCCCTGAGATCCCTTTCCCTGTGCTCCTGCAGCTTCCAGGCCTGCTCAGCGCTGCTGCAGTTGCAGGCAGGTGTTGATGAGAGCCAAATTCTCACATTTCTGAGCTGGTGCTGCCTGCACAGATGAAGAAACAGAAACTCCCTTTTATGGTTTGCTTTAACAATCCCTGACGACTCTTGGGGCACAGGGAGCTGCTCCAGGCTTTCCCCAGGATGCTGTTGGCAATTCATCAGCTCCAATCCAGCCCTGGGCAGGAATTGGGGCTCCCCCAGCACGTGGGGCTCACCTGCAGCAGGGAATTCCCCAGAATGTTTGGATTCCATGAAGTTGTCATCTGCTCTCAGGCCTTGCAGGAAAAGCCCAGGACTGAGGTTTGCTGAGTGGGGTTTGAGCCACAAGTTGTGTTTGATGGAGAGCTCCTGAGCAAGACTGCTGCCTGGAAAAAAACCCCAAAACAACCCAGAAATGAAGCAGAAACTCTTCCACCTGGGAGGGAAAGCCTCACCTTGGAAGCACAGGATGGGGATTCCATCAGAAGCTCCCCCAAAAGCTCCAGGCAGAGACTGGGCTTTGGGAACCCACAAGATTCAGGGAGATGGGAAGCACAGCTCCAACCAATCCCTGGTTTGGGAATCAGGGGTGCTTAAACTCTGCACTTTGGGAAAAAGGCTGCCAGGAGCCCCCTGAGGACCCCCAGCCTGCAGCAAGGGGCTGACACCACCCCAAACCCATCCCCAAAGCCAGCATGAGGGAATGCAGCAGCTGCAAAACCAACTCTGCCAGCTGGATCAAAGATTTGTGTTTCCTGGAGAGGGGGACAAGGCTTGGAGAGCACAGCAGAGCCCCCAGGCAGCTGCAGATGACAAAAGCCCTCAGTGCCACCAAGCCAAGCACCCTGCTGGTTCTGGGGCTGCTCCTCTTGGCTTGGTTAACACGGGATCAAGGAATATCCAGACTGGAAGAGACCTCCAGGAGCATCCAGGGCAACCAGCACCCCTGAACCGCATCCCCAGTGTCCCAAACACTTCCATGGCGACTTCACCACCTCCCTGGGCAACTCATTCCACTGCTGCACCATTCATCAGAGAAAACAGAAACAATTCCAGTATTTAATCTGACCCTCCTGGTGCAAGTTGAGGCTGTTCCCTCTCATCCCTTCACCCGAGGAGTGGCAGAAATCCCAGCAGACACCTCTGATGGGATCACAAACCCCTCCTTTGCATCCTCCAAGCCTGGAGAAATCCAAGTGACAGGGAGTCACAAACAAAATGATGAATCCATCAAACCCCCCAGCTCTTCCGAGGGAAAGCAGCCCTGCAAATGTTTGCATCACTTACTGCTGGCTCACACAAAGAGCCCCTCTTCTGTTGCCTCAGCATGTTCCTGGGAAGCATCCCTCTTTACATCCCGCTCTAATGGATGATTAGGAACATCAAACATATAGATTGAATCACGTAATTATGCCTTTTAAAAAGGCAGCAATATTTGAGCTCAGCCCAGCACTGGCTGCCAATCAAACCCCGGCAGCAGAGCCTGCCTGAGCTCCTCCTGAGCCTCCCACCACAGGATTATCCCACTTCTCCCGGGCTGTGTCACCCCTAAGCAAGCCCAGCCAGCTCCTGGGCACAATAAAACAAGGTCTGGATGTGATTTTTTTTGGAGGAGGTTTAGCCAAGAAACAGCAGAACTCCCTAATCATGAAATGGTTTGTGTTGGAAGAGACCTTAGAGATCATCTCCTTCCAAGCCTTCCTCCACCATCCTCCTCCAAACCACGCCAGGTTTGCTCAGTGCAAAGCCCCGGGCTGTCAGAGCTGCACGTGGAGAAAGATCCCAAATGTGAGACTGTGAATGGAGGGAAAAGGGGCTGGCAAGTGCAACCAGCCCTGGAGAACAGCAGGGATGGGAACCTGGAGAGCAGACAGCACCTCGCCCACCCCAGCAACATCTCCAAAATGCTCCAGGGGAGGAAGGCCCAGCTGCCCCCAGGGAATCCCAAGGAAATCCCAAGGGAAGCCTCTCCCAGCCAGCCCAAAGAATCCCGGGAGAACCACGTGGGAAAGCTGCAGGGGGAAAACTCCTTCAGACAGCCTGGGTGCATGGGCAGCCCCTGGCCAGGGCAGGGAAAGCAGAGCAGGTGCACCTGGATTCCAGGAGGATCCTTCCCCTTCCTGCTGCCTGCCAGGAGAAATCCTACACTTGGAGTTTGGGCCCCAAAGCATTAAAGATCCCATCAATCACTCGCTTGTGGGGGTCCCCATTTAATGAGTTTTCCATGTTTGCCTGTCAGTGATAGATCAGGGTCCCAGGCACACAGGGACACGTCTCTCTTCCCTAAAATCTCAGGAGTTATTGCTCTCCTGGAGCAGAGCAGAGATAACGGGAACAGAGATGTTTGGGAAGCATGGTTTTCCTTCATATCCATAATTCAGAGTATATGAGACACATCAGCAGGAAGAAAGCTCAGGCAGATCCCAGTTTAGAAGGAAAGTAGGATGCAAATGGGTGATCAGATCAATTTTTCAGGAAATTTGGGATGTTTTGCTGCACTCTGTGTCAGTTCATTCAACAATCACAGCTGAGAACCACAAAATCCTGGGAATTCTGAGGCTGGAAAAGACCTCCAAGATCATCATCCCGTGACCAATCCCCACTCAGAGCCCTGGAGAGCCCTGGAGAGCACAATTCCCACTGGGATGGGACAATTCCCACTGGGATGGGACAATTCCTGCTGGGATGGGACAATTCCAGCTGGGATGGGACAATTCCCGCTGGGATGGGACAATTCCAGCTGGGATGGGACAATTCCAGCTGGGATGGGACAATTCCCACTGGGATGGGACAATTCCCACTGGGATGGGACAATTCCAGCTGGGATGGGACAATTCCCACTGGGATGGGACAATTC
>VZUI01042869.1:0-46534 GCA_013401135.1 Cettia cetti
CAAAAAAAAAAAAAAAAAAAAAAAAAAAAAAAAAAAAAAAAAAAAAAGAGAGAAGGGAAAAAAATAAAGCAAAAACCCACCCCAGAAAAATAAATGCCTGTATCCCTAACAGAGCAGCAGGGTGGAGCCAGCACACCCTTATATTTAGCTGCAGGCAAAGTCTTAAAGTTGTAGTGCATTTATTTTCCATCAAGCACATCCATGTACAAGATAAAAAACTCCCCAAACTCCTGCTATTTGCCCCATTCTGTCTTTCATGGGGCACACTGGGACTGTTATCACTGTTTTATTTTTATTTTCTGAACTCAGGAGCCTTGGGATGGATCAGAGATTTCAACAAGCTCAGCTGAAGTTACCTCAAGCTCAAATTAAGTGCAGTTTCCCACAACCCTGGGAAAATAAATTACCTTTTTTTTTTTTCCCCTTACAGTGGAAAAAGGTAGTTACCAGGCATAAACTGGACCTCATATTTAGAAAATGCTCCGAGTGCCGGCCTCAAAGGCTATGTGAATCCATCCCATCCCTACCTGCCCCACAGAGCCAGCCTGGGCGGCAGCCAAGGTCAAAGCCCATCTGCAGAGGGCACGATTTGCCGGGACATCCAACACAAACAGACACCGGGGGGCGGGAGAGGGGAAGAAGGGAGAAAAAAGCCGAGATGTGCTCCCAGCCCCTCCCGAGGCCGCATCCATCCCCAGCCACCCCAGCGCCTCCCGCTTGGCCCCGCCGCTCCCTCTCATGGCCTGCCAGCCCCCCGGGCGCTCCGGCAGATGCCGTGCGTGGAGCTGCAGCCTCCTCTGCCAAAGCTGGGGGACGGCAGAAGGCTCGGCCAGCTCGTAAAAAAAAAAAAAAAAAAAGAAAGAAAAAAAATAAAATGAGCATCTGCACTTTGCCACTCGCACAGCTGTACCGTGACAGCAGGGCCTGCAGACGGGGCTGTCTGTGGTGGGGGAGAGGGAAGTGAGTCCATCACGCTACTGCAGGAGCTGCCACTGACCTTCCAGGGAGCCCTCCTCCAGCTTCAGGGAAGGAACTGAGAGGACGGAATAGGAAATTTCATCTTTCTCAGCGTTTTCCTGTAAACTGTCCAGCAAAGCTAAGCACAGAGGAGCGTCTGAAAGCCCTCAAGAGGAGAAATCAATCATTTGCTTTCCAAGCAAGCGCCTACAGAACTTGTTTGGAGAGTCATCTGCTCATTTTCTCTTTATTCCATCAGAAGGGTTGCTCCCCCAGCAGTCCTAATCTCTGAGAGGAGACAACCCACAACTCCCTCCATGAGGATCTACATGCTCCAAATGGGAACCACCACTGGGTCTACCTCAGAGGTGACCTTATCACTCTTTACAGCTTCCTGAAAGGTGGCTGTGCTCAGGTGGGCTTGGTCTCTTTCTCCAGGCAGCAACCGACAGAACGAGAGGACACAGTCTCAAGCTGCACCAAGGGAAATATAGGCTGGATATTAGGAAAAAGGGTAATAAAGGATCAGAATGGTCTACTGGGGAGGTGGTAGATTCACCATCTCTGGATGTGTTTAAGAAAAGACTGGATGTGGCACTTGGTGCCATGGTTTTGTTGAGATTAGTGTTGCGTTGGACTTGATGATCCTGGAGGTCTCTTCCAACCCAGTGATTCTGTGTGTGATTCTGCCTTGGACTAAAACATGAAAGCATCCACCAAGACCACACTCTCTCATGAAATCCTGCCTCCACTTCTACAAGTGCTCCTTGTCACTGATGCTTCAGCAGTATGGACCCCAAAGTATGTCTTTATCATTTATTTTAAGAAAATTTGGAAAATATTTCTCCTCAGGACTGCCATCCTTCCATATCCCTGTCACCAGAGCACAGGGAAGAGCCCTGAATAAAGGCAAGATGCTGTTGTGGGGCTGCTCCCACGACCCCATCAATCCCTACATGAGATGAGAAGGTAGGAGTGAAAAGCCATTTTTCCTATCCATCTTAAATTTCAAACTGAGAGGCCATCTGGGATCTCTTCTTCTCCTGCACTCTATAACAGGAGCTGACATTTATCCAGTGGCAAAGAAGGAGCATCATCATGGACTTAAGGGCATCATATCAGCCTTTGGAATTCCAATGCCCAACCCATCCTCAGTAACAAGCTGCCCAGAGAAATGGTTCACATCCTGCCCTGGAAACACGCAAAGCCAGGCTGGATGAGCATGAGCAACCTGATGTTGCTGAAGATGGCCCTGCCCATGACAGGAGGATTGAAACTAGATGGTCTTGACTATTCCCTCCAACCCAAATCGTTCCATAACTCTCCTCCAAAGCACTCCAGAGCTGTTTGCAGGAGCTCCTTAACAGAAGATCATGGAATGGGTTTAAGTTGGGAGGGACCTTAAGGATGATCCAGTCCAACCCCCTGCCCATGGGCAGGGACACCTTCCACTACCCCAGGTTGATCCAAGCCCCATCCAAACTTGGCCCTGGACACTTCCAGGGACAGAGCAGCCACAGCTGCTCTGGAAAACCCAGAACGATGAACAGGTTCAGCTTTTTCACCAGGTTTCACTACGCCACAGTGAGAGACAGGACATGGCCTGGACAGCCACACCAGATGTGATTAGAAGTTGGCAATTAACTCATAATGCACACAACAGAGCAGCTCTTCTTGCTGCACAGCCCAGCTCTGGAGGGACACCCTGAGGGAAAAAAAACCTTACTCTGTCAATGTGCAGGCATTTGGAGACAACCCAACAGCAGATCTCTTGACTGAAAGGGACATTTTTTGTTTGTTTGTTGTGAACCACTGGTTGCCAGTGCAGGACCTCACACTGGGCATCTGTCCTACCATACAATTTGCATGACAGATGCTCTTTCCCCTTTCTAATTGTTGAAACAAAGTGGGTACTGAATGAGGGCCTTTGGGGCCAGCAGGGGCTTCAAATACAGTCAGTGTCGAGCTAATTCTGCAGGGCAGTGTCTGCAGCGTCCTCCACCCCCTCCATATTTATGTTACAGCCATCCAGATCCATTTTTGCTGATTGTGTCCTTGCCCTCCCTCTGCCCTCCCTCTACCCTCTGCAGAATTTCATTAATCCCACTTTGCTAGCTAGGGGGGACAAACATCCTCTTATTTTTATTTAATTCCTCCCCTCTCTGCCCCCGGCTTCAAAACACCTTCAGGGATCTCCCCCGGGTATCCACACATAACATCCCTCAGAGTGACCCAGGGAGAGGCAACATTCTGGGGGTCAAATGCTTCTGCTGGATCTTAAATCCTGGTAGCAAACCAGCACTGTTGGAGCACACTGAGCACTGGATTGCTGAGGACCAGGAGCCCAGCTGAGGACCAGAAGGGATCTCACCATCAGCACCACAGTGCAAACCTCTTCCAGGGGAGACACAGCCCTTGAAGGCAGCAGGGTTAGGAGCCAGAGCTGCCAAAATAGAATTCAAGTCCTGCAATCAGTTATTGAGGGCTTTGAGTCACTTATCAAGGAAAGCTGGGGACAGATCTCAGCATCCTCCTCATCCAGCACCACCTTGCTCTGCACAGCACTGGCAAGATGTCTTTTCACAGCACATAAGCTCTGGGGTGATGCCTAAATGCTCCAAAGTACCAGCAAAAATGGCTGTGAGGAAGCCACCCAGGCTCCAGCTGCCTCCTCTCCCCACACAATCTACCATCAGCAGAGACACGCTCCAAGGAGTTCTTCAAAATGGGAATTGGAAAGAATAACACGCTCAACTCTTATTTACCTGGGTGGGAGTTCTGCACTTCATGCCATCAGTCCTCTCAGAAATTCCAGCTTAACTGCTACAATGAAAAGGAAATATTTTTCTACACTGGGGTTATTAGATGTTGCCATAGTGGCATGCGTGGGTGTGCACTTCGATATTAGCTAAAGGCCCAGATCTGCAAAGATGCACATAAATCACTTGACTCCCATGAAAGCAGCAAGAACAGTCATAAAATGACCCAAGCGCTGAGATCAGACCCACCCAGACAACTTCAGTGTGTGCTACCGAGGCGTAAAAGAGGGAGAAAGGAAAAGAAAAGACATATAAAATTTTTATTTCACCTCATGATGTTGCTGCATCAAATATGTTTTTCTGTGCTGATGTAACACTTACTAAACTCTCCTTGTGTCCTCACAGCTGTGATGAAGGGCTGTGGATGCTGGCTGGGGCTCACCAGGCTCAGCCTGGTGTCCCTGTCTCCCCTGAGGGCAACAGCAGGGATCTGACCACTCACTCCAAAAACTGTGATGCCTTTCCCAAGCCCTTCTCTCTTCTTTGCCTCTTCTGCCACCTTCCCAAATAGCTGCAAAACAAATCAGCAAGTGACATGCAAGCAGAGAGGTGAGGCTGGTTATGGAGATGAGGGGCTTAAGCAATAAAAAGGTGGTAGGCACAAAGACACCTTTTCATGGGATGGAGTGGCTGGGGAGGAGGGAAGAGGCTTTGCTGAGAGATTTGAAGGCTGCCCACCCCTCACCTTTCACCCTTAGATTCTGTCACTGCAACCTGCTCTAGTGGAAGGTGTCCCTACGTATGGCAGGGGCATGGAACTAGGTGATCCTTAAGATCCCTTCCAATATAAACTGTTGTAGGATTCTTGGATGGCTGGAGAGGACATTGGGAAACCACTGTAGGGGGAAGTTCTTGACCCTCTCTGTGTCCCAGCCCGACTCCCATGGCAGACCTGTGGCTGTCCAGCAGCACTGAGCTGACAGGGGGTCTGCAGGCACACAGACAACCTTCCACCCATGAGCACTTACACATGGGCTCCGTGCCAGACACATGGCACACAGCAAGATTGTCACCAACACATGGTATCTCATTTGGCACAAAATCCCCCTCAGATAAAGCAAATGTGTGTAAAAAAAATAAAAAATTTGAACCACAGCATCTCAGGCCAGCTCCCTGCTGCAGCTGCTCTGGCACTAACAGCCCTCACAATAAAAGCTTCTGAGTGTTGGTTTTATATTTTTCCTGAAGTGATGCTGGCTTATCTACTCCCTCCCACCCTACAAGCACCCAGGGAACACCTTACAAACATCCCCTCTGATTGCCTCCACAGCTCTTCCATGTCCTCTTTATGCAGGAGCAATTAAGCTCTGCTCAACTTTTCCATTAACCCAAGCAGCCCTTAGTCATGTCTAACGAACTCACAAGTTGCTGTGTGTTTTAATTTGATTCAAGACTCGCGTCTGCCCGGCTCAGACACAGGCAGAAGGTCCAGTCCCTCAGTGCCTTGCAGTCAAACACCAGTGAGGCTGCTCCCTGTCCCTGCTCTGCCAAAGCTGGATGACTACACGAGATGCCAGACAGCTTGGAATTAGGTCCAGGATTTATCCCTGGAGTGTCTGGCTGCACAGAGATTGCAGGCACCCTCAGGATTAATTTGTTTAAAAGCATCCACCCATCTGCAGTTGGGTGGCAACCACATGGCATGGCTCTGCCATCACTGTTGTGTCTCATATCACTGAAAAATGTTTCCTCACTCAAGTCATTAGGATCTCTGGCAAGATATTTTTTCTTATATTTCTTATATTCTTATATTTATTCTGAAGAAATCTAGGCACTTCAAGTTAGTCCTAGTCCTCCAACAAATCTGACCCTTACCCACGTCATGGTTAAAGAATTAATGATGGGACAGAGAAAGAGCCAGGTCTCAGATTTGTTTCCTTGAGAAGCCAGATGAAAAATGTTACATGCAAACATGGCTTCAATCAATTAATTGATCATGCAATCAGTGAAAACATGGAAAAGTATGATGCTGGCAGGCTTTGGGAGATTTATAACCACAGAATCAGAGAATTGTATGGGTTGGAAGAAACCTTAAAGGTCACCTAGTTACAACCCCCATGCAACCCCTTAGGACCTTCCCTTTGTCACTTAAGACACCAAAATAATCATCAGGGGAAAAGTCAGTCAAGACCAATCAAGGCAAAGTCACCAAGCTGAGCTCTCTGAAGCATCTGGTAAGAGGCAGAAGTGCTCACTCATTATTTTACTGTCTCAGGCTACCTGCAGACTCAGGGAGGTGCTGCTACGCTTGGATTCATGGAGATAATTTTGCAGTCGCAGTCGTTAGGGATTCATTTAGAGCTTGCCTTTGCAAACCAGAAAGCTTAATAAAAAAAATACATGCAAGTCTCTGCACCTACAATTTACAGTACATCACCTGCCCAGGGCATCGTCTCCACTCTAGTTTCAAAGGGAGGCATGATGATACGAATATATGAAGCTCATAAAGTCTTCATGAAAATAAGAGACCTCATCAAGTGCAAGCAACTAAGTGACACCACTGTAAGAAAAGATGCAATGGGAGCCTGACACCTGACAATACCAGGCAGAAACCCCCTCCTGAGAGCTGCTACCAGCCCCAAGCCATCTCAGCACCCTGCCCACCACATGGTGTCAATCACCAGGGCAGAGCTTCAAAGGGATTTGCTCCTTCAAGCATTGAGCCCCATGTCCATGAGGATGCTTTACAGAAGAATCATCCTTAGATTCATCCTCAACCAGCACAGCACAATCTAGCCCTTCATTAACGACCTGAGGCTGTATGGGAAACATCAAGGTATAAACTAGAATAAACTCAGGAGGAGATGGCAAAAAAGAGATGACCAGCAGGTGTTGCATCCCACAACCTGCCCAATCACAAACAGATTCAAAACCCTGAATCTTCCCCACTTCCTCTACCTTACCCCACTCTGATCCTCTCTCCCTTGGTCTCTCTCCAGTCTGCAGCATGTGGTGACTGTAATTATGGTTCACCTCACTGCTGCACAGCCACACCACCTCCAGGTACTTAACTTCTTTTAATCTTGCTTCATGTTTCAGTCCCTACAGCCCACTCGTGATGTCTGCTACTCTTCTTCCAACACCCTCAATTCATCAATAGCCATGTCAGGCTTTGACCTCCAATTTTCTAACTGCTCAGTTAAACCACTCTGCCACTGGCCCCGCTCCTGCCTTTGTTAAAAACGAGGGGGGAGCCTCATTTGCTTTCTTATTTGATCATCACTTCACTTTTGTGGTGTGCACACTGTTTCCCCGTCTTGAAAATCCATCAACCAGCCCCATTCCAGACTGGTGCTGGGGCTGTTGTTACCTTTAATGAGAGGAAATTATGGTTAATGCCTAATTTTAATTTTCCCCCCTCCTTTAATTTTTTTTTTCAATAGCTTTCCCAGAAAAAGCAGCTTTGGCAGAGTGCTGCCACCTGAATGCTAATGAACGCCAAAGGGACCCGACGTGTCTGCCTCCCTGCCAGACATCAAATTGATTTTCAAATTGCTTTGATGACATAAGGTGGTTTCACAGTTTGGACCTGTGTGATTACCTGAGCATTTATCTCAGTGGGCTCTTCCACTTACCTGCTTTAAAATAACCCAGGCTGCTGGATTGGACCTTTGTGATGGGGGTTATGGTCCCCCAGGCTGCGACCAGATCACGGGAACCCGGTCTGAATTTGGATAATTTGGATATGGCTGAGCCCCAGCAAATGAGTGTGGAGGCCAGTTTGCAGCTGGGCAGTAACTAAATCTTGAGCCTTCCAGTTTTGGAGGACAAAGAAGACCCCAAAGAAGGTGGCTGTCCCATCCCTGGAAACATTCTAATCCTGGTGAGATGGGGCTCTGAGCATCCTGGTTTAATGGAAGGTGTCCCTGCCCGTTACTAGCAGACTAGCTGGTCTTCACAAACCAAACCATTTTATGATTCCAAAATATAAATTTGGTTCAGTGCTAGGAAAGAGTTTTGGATGTCTAATGAAATTACAAAATAAATTTCACTAGGGGGATTTCAACTGCTGTGCGTGGGCCAGGACAGCATCTGACTTGCTGGCTGATGTTCTCTCCCAGGCCAGAAGCATAAGGATGAGGAAGGACGGACAATCAGGGAGCTAGAGGATGTTCTGAGGAGCCAGGAGCTCCCCATGGAGACATTGCAGAGCTCAGGCACACTCATCCCTCCCTCCAAAACACCCACCCTCTGAGTGGATGCTGGATGGGAAGGAGGTGTGGCTGACAGAAGGAAAACATGATACAGAGATGGCTGAGACTCTCCTCCATGAGCAAAGACCCAAACCCAGGAGGAGAGGAACAGTGCCGGCCAAAGGGAAACCTGAGCATCCCATCGTGCCAGGCTGCAGTTTTAAATCCATGGGAAAAGGCAGCAAAGCAAAGCCATCAAGAACAGAAGCCTGTTCCCATTTGTGGGACAGGTGAACACCCAGGATTCCCCTGAGCCTTAATCTACTGCCTGGTGAGCAGAGACCAGGTCACTGACTCTGCCCAGGCCAGAGGGATGTGAGACAGCCACCGTGCCAGCTGGTATTAGGACTCAACTGAGATAAAGGTATAAACTGCTGCAGGCTGAAGTCAGCCTCCAGATCAACGTGGATCAGAGACTGGATTAAGGGGGAGTGAAGGGAAATACAAACCACTTACATTAACCTGTGGGTAGCATCAGCAGTGACCCCAAAGGTAGGATTTCTTTTATTCCCACGCACGGCTGTGTCTCGGTACGCACAACAGCTGGAATGCAAGAGGCTGGAGCGCAATTTATGGAGTGCTTTGTGATGACAAGGGATGAGGGGAACAGCAGGACAGTATTTATTATTACTATTTTACATTAAAAGGAGCACAGTTCATCCATGGTTTACATTTTTGGGGCATCTTTCATCTCAAAAGATAACAGAAGCATCAGGCTAAGAAGGGATGGTGGGTGTGTGAGCCAAAGCCTCACCACTGGATCTATCCAGGCTAATAAATACACATATATATATAAAACATATATGTAATATATATATTAGGGACTAGAGAAATTCAAATTACCACCTTTGAGTGCAGCCATTTACGGAATCACAAAAACACCATTCTCCCCAGACCTCTGAGTGAACCCTTGCTGTGCCCACATGAAGAAATAATCAGCACTTAGCAGCATTTCTCTTCCTGCTTTGTATTGCCACACAGGCACACACCATTTGCACTGTATAAAGAAAAAAAAATAAAAAAAATAAATCACAGGCACCTTAAATAGGCTCAAGGGTGGGTTGGTTGGGTTTTTTTGTAGCCAGACAAGCATGTGCTCCTTTGGGCACAGATCCTGCTGGGTTTGGAGAAGGGTAACTATGGAACAGGTTGCAAGAGGAAGCACTGACCACCCTGAAGACACCACCTTGGTGCCCAAGCTGATGGATGGGAGATCCCAGTGTCCATGAGGGCTTCACACCTGCCTGTGGGTGTGTGGGTGGAAAATGCTCTTATCCAGATTTATTTGGTTTGCATGGCCAGGTTTTGGTAGTTGCAGGGGTGGCCTCTGTGAGGAGCTGCCAGGAGCTTCCCCCATGTCCAGCAGCTCCAGGACAGACCCCGAGGCCAAGCCCATCATGAATGATGGTGATGTCTCTGGGATAATAGATTTAAGAATAAAAAAGTTGTTGCTCAGTTTTAATTGTGGCCAGAGAAGAGCAGGGTGAGAATACGAGAGAGGAACAACTCTGCAGACACCAAGGGGGGTGAAGGAGGGGCAGGAGCAGCCCCAGGTGCCAGAGCTGAGATTCCCCTGCAGCCTGGGGGGCAGCCCATGCAGAGGCACCAGGGATGCAGAGATGCACCTGCAGCCCCTGGAGGGGCCCATGCCAGAGCAGGGGGATGCCTGAGAGAGGCTGAGAGCCTGTGGGAAGCCTGTGGAGAGGGGAGCCCATACTGGAGCACGGAAGGACTCCAGCTCCTCTCCCTGAGCAGTGGCAGGACCATCATGTGGTGAACTGACCATAACCCTCATTCCCTGTCTCCTTGTGCCACTAGGGGAAGAGGAAGGGGTGGAGGGAAAGTGTTATAAGGTCTGGTTTTTACTTCTCATTATCCTGCTCTGATTTTGTTGTTAATCAATTCAGATTAACAAGCTGAGTCTGTTTTGCCCACGATGGTATTCGGTGAGGGATCTCTCACAGTTCTTATCTCAACTCATAAATTCTTCATTATATTTTTCTCTCACAGTCCAGCTGTGGAGGGGAGTGAGAGAGATGGTTTGATGGGTACCTGAAATCCAGCCAGAGTCAACCCACTACACCAGAGGACATCTGAAGAGTTACTGCCATCAGTTCAAGGGAGAGGGACCCTTGCTCTGGGACCCCATCTGGAGTCTGGGGTTCTCAGCACAGGAAAGGCAAGGAGCTTCTGGAAGGAATCCAGAGGAGGCCATGGAGATGCTGCCAGGGCTGGAGCCCCTCTGCTCTGGAGCCAGCCTGGCACACCTGGGGCTGCTCAGCTGCACAAGAGAAGGCTCCAGGGAGAGCTGCCAGCCCCTGCCAGGGCCTGAAGAGGCTCCAGGAGAGCTGCACAGGCACTGGGGACAAGGCCTGCAGGGACAGCACACAGGCAATGGCTTCCCAGTGCCAGAGGGCAGGGCCAGATGGGATCTTGGGCAGGAATTGCTGGCTGGGAGGGTGGGCAGGCCCTGGCCCAGGGTGGCCAGAGCAGCTGTGGCTGCCCCTGGATCCCTGGCAGTGTCCCAGGCCAGGCTGGACAGGGCTTGGAGCAGCCTGGAATAGTGGAAAGTGTCCCTGCCCATGGTAAAAGATGGGACAAGATGGGCTTTAAGTTCATTTCTGGATCCCTTCCAATCTAAATCATTCTAGGGTTCTATGGTATCTCTGCCCACTGTGCAAAGTCCACCAACAATCAGTTGCAAACCCTTGTGCAGGAGGGACCTGCACAAAATAGCCCAAGGGTGACAATTCAGCCTTGTTTTATCATTAGGGCCACAGCAGCTAAAGCAAAACAACAGCCACCATGCAGGGCAGGAATACTTTTACCATCAGCTACCCAAAACACTTCTAGACTCCATCCAAAGTTTGCCACTGCCACAGAAAATGAATTTTGCATTGCACCCTGTAGCAAAGAGAGCTGCAGGTTGCCTTTTCCAGACACAGCTGTTCGCAGAATGAGTAACAGAAAATGTGTTTTCCCCACATATGGGCAACCATCTGAAAGCCCTGCTACACCAACCTGATGGCAGAACCAAGCAAATGTTTGGTGACATTTCCCTATTGCTGTCTCGCAGTTAAATAAGCTTTAAGAAAAAAAAAATATATATCCCTTGTTTTGGTGCTGGCTAGTTCTATTTTAACAGCATGAAAATCCTCCAGAGCTCAGCAGCAGAGACTGAAGCAAGCCAGGTAAAAGTAACAGGAGAAGAGGAAATATAAACCCAAGCATCTCCCCTCTCCTCCAGAGAACAGCAGTGCCTTGCTCTTAGCAATTAAAGAAACAAAAGCTACGAGGCTGCTGCCATCCCCCTGCACACAGCTCTTCCCAAACCTCGGATGTGGATGACAGCTACTGGATCCACACTGTGCAAAATGTTCCTCCAGAGGTTTGTGACCTCCATCTCGCCCACCGCGGCGTTGACAGCTCCCAGTCGCCAGCGGGCACAGGAATTTTCCAGCAATTCCAGAGGGATCACTCACCCCTCCATGTGTCCCAGCTCTCTCTGCCTCCCCACCCCACCACACGCTTGCTTTTGGGCTGCATTTAGAAGCTCAGCCTGTTAATTAGGGTAAAGGAAGTCAACATGTCCAGCCCTGACCTCCAGTATCCTCAGCTCCTCTGTTTGGTGGCCTTGCCCTTGCAAAAAGCCTGCCAGTGTTTTGGCAGGAGAGGGCTGCTCTCTGCCTCGTGGGAGCAAATGATAACACAGCAGAGAATTACAGCCACCAGACCACCAAGGCATGCTTCAAAGAGGGGAGCAAGGTGCAAAGGATTTCATGCTCTGGTCTGAAAAATCAGCAGCTTTTTCAGAGTAATTTCTGGACAACCCTGTGATTTCTCATTTTCCCCAATTTCATCTGTTTCTGCCTATTGAATATCGCAGAGTTTCCTCCAGAACACAGAATAAAATTAGCTGGGACTCACTGCGATGGAAAACTCTTTTTCCATACCAATTCTTCAGACCCGGGGGAACGACTACAGTGGAAAGGAGCTGAAGACAGAAATGAGCTGGGGGCTGATCCTCAAAGACCAATTAAGCCTCTGGCATCCCTCATTTTGATGATGCTCCTCCCCGGGCTCCAGCAGGCAGCATGATGCATCTCCTGCCCAAAATGCTAAGGAAAGAACACACATTACTGCCTGCAAAGAGGGTACATCAAGATCAATGGCTCACTGCAGACCCCAGCACAGGAATGATGTCACCCCACCGCCAGACGCGGCAACGAGCCCTACAAGGGAAAACATCTTGCATCACTGAAATGTCTCTTGAGCTTACCCTCCAAAATAAAAAGGGGCACTGACCTGAAAAAATCAGAGACTTTGCTTTTAGGAGGGTGGGAAGATGGTGCTGAGGGAGAATGGGCAGAGCAGCAGCTCAGGACTGTAAAATCATAGAACAGTTTGGGTTGGAAGAGACCACCCTGCTGCACCCCCTGCCATGGGCAGGGACACCTTCCACTTTGCCAGGCTGCTCCAAACCCTGCCCAACCCAGCCCTGGACACTTTCAGGGATGGGGAATCCACCACCTCGCTGTGCTTGGTGGGCTCAGTCAGGACAATGCTCCCTTAGCTGTGGTGCCAAGGCCCCAAGGTGTCTCATCACCTCCTCCAGCCCTGGAATGATGCCTTAATAACTCCTGCTAGTGGATTCATCAGGGTTTCACCTGCTTTACTGTGGAGCCCAGCACGGCCAGCAAGGGCTGGGATGCTGCCCTGGGCACCATGGGCAGCCCTACAGCCCTGCCATGAAATTCTGAATTTAGGATCACCACATATAATGGGCTGTTTTACATGTTCCTGCACTAGTTTTCCATCAGTCATTTTCACAAATTCCAAACCAGGGCGTTCCAGAAGCAAGAAGAGGAGAATTTTTTTTTTTTTTTTTTTTTTTTTAATCTAATGACATGTCCTACTTGTATTAAAAGTAGGAGAAAAATGTTTTGAGTCAATGGAAAACAGATCTGGGGAGGGGGGAAGTGAAAGAGGTTCAGCAACACAGCAAAAAAAAGAAAAGCTTGCCACCCCTCCACATTTTGTTTGAAGCAAAACTAAATGTCTTAGTCCACTACTACCAAGACTTGTTTAATCTTTCCTTCTTTTAAGTGTTAATTGTAATTCCCAAACAAAAAGTTGAAAAGCTTCATTGAGAAGCTGTCAAAAAGAAAATGTTTTGGCATTTCCAAAATGACACATTTCATTCTGACATTTCACTTGAAATGCCTGGACATTAAAAATAAATTAGCTCCCCCTGGGGATTTTCAACATATCCAGTTGCCAAATTCAATTTAAGCTTATGAATAGTCCAGGCTTTCTGAAATCCAACTTTTGAATTCACAGAATCCCAGAACGGTTTAGACTGGAATAAGCCTTAAAGCTCATCTCCTTCCACCCCCTGCCATGGGCAGGGACACCTTCCACCATCCCAGATTGCTCCAAGCCCTGTCCAGCCTGGCCTTTCCAGGGATCCAGGAGCAGCCACAGCTGCTCTGGGAAACCTGTGCCAGGGCCTCCCCGCCCTCATATTATGAAATTTCTCCCTAATATCCAATCTAAAGCTACTTTAATTAACTTACACTGAAAATTCAGTTCAGTTTTGGTCCAGACAGTGATGCTGATACCCAAAACTTGATCTCCAGCCAACATCTCAAGCCTAGAAATATTTACACCCTATGAAAATATTATATATGAAGAGAATGAGTTAGCCTATGACCCAACAACAGCCTCTCAAATTATTTTAACATGTGTTTTGCTCCTAATATACTGCTGTCATTCATGGGGATTAATGGTTGTTATTAATCACCTCATTTGAAGGCACAGGAGAAAACCATCTCCCCGTGCACAAACCAGAGGGAACATTATTTATCTGCTATCACCAGCACATAATAAAAACAATTTCTGAGTAGATCTCACCTCATACACAGATGACCATGTCAGGCCTTGAGTGATTTGCAAGGCTTTGGAGGCATGACAAAACCAGCCAGCAATGACAGCCAAGGGTATCGTCCCTCAGCCCCTCCTCAGACGAGCAATACTCCATGCAGACAAGCTCATCCATCAGCCTGAGGCCTTGCTGAAGACTTCTGGGGACACAGTGGTCACACCCCTTCTGGCTTTCCAAGAGGCTGCTGGTGGGACTCAGCAGAGACCCCAGAGCAGCTGCATAGCACACCAGGAACCTGGGCTGTCCAGCCTGGTGGAGCTGTCCCACAACTGCGTTTCTAGAAGACGTCACACACAATCACAGGAGGGTTTGGGTTGGAAGGGTCTTTAATATCATTTTGTTCCAATGCCAACCACCATGGGAATGATATCCACTATCCCAGGTTGCCCCAAGCCCTGTCCAACCTGGTCTTGGACACTGCCAGGGATCCAGGGGCAGCCACAGCTGCTCTGGGCAATCTGACAGGGCCTCCCCACCCTCACAGCCAAGAATTCCTTCCCAATGTCTATTCTAAATCTCTCCTCTTTTAGTTTAAAACTAAAACCACTCCCCCTGGTCACACTCAGTGGTTTCATTCCAGCTTGGATAGACAATGGCTAAGGGAAACTTGCACCACTAGGCTTAAATCCATGACCATGCTGGTGTGACCTCACTGGGTGACTGAGGGACCAAAGTCAGTCTAGGCCAGGAGAACCTGTCCCCAGCCAGCACCAGCAAGGCACCAACTTATTCCAACAGCAAGAAATCTGAACACAGGATCAGCATCTTATCCCCAATTTGCTGTGGAGGCTCCAGGGGGAATGCTTTCCCTGTTTTTCCTTTTTAACACTGCAGTTTACTCATATTGAAAGCACTTAGCAACAAAGACAGATCTGAGAACGGGACAGGCAACAAACTTCCACTCTCCTGGATGTCTGTAATATCAGGTCTAATCCAAAACATCCTTGCACTCTCCTGAGTAGGGCTCTGGTGGGTCTGAAACGCCATCTCTGCCCCAGAGTTCACACTGAACTGCACACTTAAGAAAAACTTAAAATGTTTATACACCTTGCTTGCACAGCACGGTGCTTGTAGGCTAGAGGCTCGAGTTCCCTCTTCTGATTCACTCCTTGAGTGAGTTAAACTATTTATTTGAACTCAAATCCACATGAGGTACAGAACAGCTCAGGCTTCGGCTCAGTGCCAGCTGCACTCCCATTGTCCACCGTATAAAAGCAGGTATCCTGGCACGGACACAGGAGGTATGAAATACAGAAGATGACAAAACACTGCTTTTGTAAGACACCTGCAGAAAAAAGAAATAATGCAGGAAAAAAAAAAAAAAAAAAAAAAAAAAAAAAAAAAAAAAAAAAAAAAAAAAAAAAAAAAAAAAAAAAAGGGGAAAGAAATAAAATAAAGAGAAAGATCTATATTTTGCTTTTCTCTCCTGTTGTCCTTTCTCTGGATCGTGTTACCTCTTGCTTTTTTTGAGGTTAGGGACAGAAGAACCAGCCTCTTTGCATTCAGCCTTTTCTCCATTCCCCACACACTGCTGCATTTAATCCATGCCCTGAAGCTCAGCCAATATCCCTTATTAAATGAAGTTGGCTCCTCATCTGCTGAACTACAAAAAAAATTAAAAAGCAATCTTATGAGAAATACAGGGCTTCTGGGAATCCTAAAATGATTTGTGCTGGAAAGGACCTTAAAACTCATCTAGTCCCACCCCCTGCCATGGGCAGGGACACCTTCCACTGTCCCAGGCTGCTCCAGCCCCATCCAACCTGGCCTTGGACACTAGCAGGGATCCAGGGGCAGCCACAGCTGCTCTGGGCAATCTGACAGGGCCTCCCCACCCTCACAGCCAAGAATTCCTCTCCAATATCTAATGTGAATCTTCCCTCTATCAGTTTAATATTCCTAAAGGGGCTGTTGCTTTTCTCTGGACTCCTAATCTAAAAACCTGTTGGTATAAAGTCAGATCTGGGCTCTTCATCAACCCCAATCCTCCAGCTGTAAAACCAAGCACATGAAGGAAATCCTCTTGAGCACACCAGATGTGTTATTACTGGACCAATGCACCAAGGTGGCATATCCAAGGCTTGATGCACATGCACTCTTCCAGGCAAGATGCACTAAAGGTTCCTTGACTCTCTTCTGCAAGAAGCAGCCCTGGCCTTGTTGATTGGCACAGCAGATAATTTCAGTAACTATTTTGCTCACATAGAAGTTCTCTGTCATTCCAGGTGAGTGGAGTATCCCCTGCATCCTACTGCACAAGGGGATTTCTCCCACCAATCCCACACCCAGAAACATCCCATGCATGAGCAGTGTCTCCCCTAAAGGAGGAATGGCAAGGAAGAGCTCCAGGCTGTGGCAAAGGGGGGCCTGGATACACCTAGATATTTAAGGAGTAACACAAATGCACTTTCTCACAAGCAGCATCTGATGAGCTCTGCTCAAGATCACATCCAAGGAGCAACAGCCCCTGAAGTACAGTGGAGTACAAGTGGTCTCTAGCAGAGTATTTGGCTGTTACATCAGTATTAATCCCCTCAGCAGCTCAGTTGTGGGAGGCTCATGAAATCTCTCTCTTTTCCCCACTCTACCAGTGAAAAGTTTTCAGCAATCTCCATCCAAACAACTGTCCTTTGTGAATAACAGGACCATTCATGGAGTATAATTTTATGACCTCATTCAAGCAATTTTAGCCAAATTGTGCTTCCTCTCTTGAAGAGCTGCCTTTGGTGAGGAGAGATTGTTTGCAACCACAGAAGCAACAAAAATACACATTCTTTACTTCCACAACCTGGGGTTTTTTGTGGTTTTTTTTTGGGGGGGGGGGTTTTTTTTGGTTTTTTTCTAACAGCAAACTATTTTGTTTTATTGGAAGGCATAACTCATATTATAGGCTAGGGACTGAAGTGTGCATAGTCTATAATTGGGGTTAAAAAAACATAGAATCATAGAACCATCTAATAGAATATTCTGAGTTGGAAGGAACACACAAGGACCATTCAAGTCCAACTCCTGTCTCTGCACATGACAACTCCAAGAGTCCCACTATTGTCCCCAAGAGCATTGTCCAAATATTTTCTGAACTCAGACAGGCTTGGTGCTGTGACCACTTCCCTGAGGAGCCTGTTCCAGATTTATGCCATTCATTTGAGTCCTGTCATGGTCAAGAGAGTGACAAGATTGGTACCTGCCCCTCTGCTTCTGCTTGTGAAGCTGTAATGCAATTATGTCTCCCCTCAGTCTCCTCCAGGCTGAACATCAAAGTGGCCTCAGCCACTCTTCATATAAGGAATTTCCCTGTAGACACTTCCCCATCTTCATGTCTCTAAAGAGACTATTTTACTTGGCTTTCTCAAAGATGAACTGGGCAGGCATCCTATGCCTAACACAGCAGTCCAGATATGCAGAAATAAAGCATGTGAGCATAGCTAGAATTTCTTGAGAATGTAACCATGAGAGTCTGGTAAGACTGCAGAGTGTATTAACAGAACATAACCACTGATGCAATAGCTTATTTTAATGATGGTCGTCTTCAAAATCAGTGATGCTATCTCTTTAAATGTTGAAGGGCTATTGGGTAGAAAAAGGTCAATATCATTAACTTCTAGATTGTCTGAATATCTCTGTACCCTAGCAGAAAGTGTTATATCTATGCATGTCTGTATGCATAGATATGCATATATTTATCTACTACAGCTGTCACAGTGACCTATATTCATCTATAACATATGTTAGATATTTTCAGTCTTCTGAAAAATGTATAATTAATATGTCTCCAAACAGTGTAGCTGCTCATGCAAGAGGGATTCATATTATTAAGTGCCTATTTACAACTGGAAATATATGATTTCCATTCATAATGAAGTAACAATGTAGGACAAGTATCTGTAGTATATCAAAAATTATTAAATAAATATTAAGACCTGGACTAATGGCACAAAACAACTACCTTATACAATTCCTTTCATTTCTCATTAAAATAAATATATGAACTGTGAAACTATATATCAAACAACTAATCCATTTTGGTGTTGGTGATTATTTTTAAGTCATTTAATTTCTTTTCTGAATGAATCAAGGAATCTGCACTTAAAGCAGCTGGAAAAGGCCGCAGTGCAGGGAAAATTTTGATTACACTTTTAATTTCACAAACTAACCTACAAATGACTTTAAAATTGCTGGTAACACTACAGTATTACTAACCACCTACACATTTTTATTGAAAGAGTGTAGCTACAATCCATTAGTTAATAACTATGCTGTGCTTGCCAGATCACATTCACAACAACTATAAGTGCCAGGGTTTCAAGGGCCTTGGAATAACACCACCAATTAAAACCAGACTCTTTTGTTACATTTTTGCAAAACTAATAAATTTAGAAAAAGAGGAAAACCCCAAAACACTCAAATTGTATTGGCTTCTTTACTGAAAATAAAATCAATTTTGTATGCCTTTGCTGTGTTACAGTGTAAGTCTTCGGCAATATTGAAGTGTGTAATTGTATATTTTAAGTACATTTTAAATAACAACAATTTAGTGTGTTTTTAGTAATAAATTGCTTTCCCTTAATTCAACAATTGACCACTGCTTTTTAACAAAGCCAGATTTTTTAATATTCAGTAAAAGTTAAACATCAAAACTGGTTATTCCATCACACTTTCTTGTCAGTCATATATATTTTCTCATAAGAAAAAATGAGGGATGTGTAAAGTGATAAACATCACATCATTTGGCTCTTGGATTTAAAAATATTCAATTATTATAATGTTGAGAAGGTTTTTATTTTTTCCAAGTTATTTAGATGAATGAATCACTTATAACTGACATTTTTACTTGATAATGAGTATGTCTTAATAGTTATCTCCATGACATTATTTAACAAATGCAGCAATGGAATAGAACAGTTCACTACAGTAAAGTAAAAGAAAGAAGTTATTCAATCTTTCTCAATGAACTTAAACACTTTCTTTAGATCTTTAAGACAACACAGATCTAATCTAAAAGAGTAGTGGAGCATAACACCAAGTGAGTAAAAAAGAATCCTTCTCCTAAATGGTAGTCACATCAAATTTAATTTCAAGTTTTATATGAAAAATGACATTTTTGTGTGGTTTTCAGAGTGAAGAGCTTGAAAACCACCATAAATAGTGGGAATATTTAAGCATGAAGTACTTAGATGATGGTTCAGTAATGCAGATTTGTTTCAAAAAATAGCTGAGTTGTTTCATGTAGAAAGAATTGCGTCTTAGTAAGTCTACACTAATTTGCAGGAATGTACTTCTGACATTAATCTCCTAATCACCTCCACCAGACACACTTGTGAAGTTCTTCAGTAGCACAAGGATGGGATTCCTCTGGAATGGAATGAAACCAGAATTATTCTTCAGTAACCAATGGGCATTCAGGCCATGGACCACAAAAAGTCCAGATCAACTGCCATGGAAGCATACTCAGGAAACTTTGTGTACTCAGCACCAGTCGCTTCACATCCAGATCTGTTCCTACTGTGTTGTGTAATACTTCATCATGGAGCTACAAACACTGATAAAGGTGTAAAAAATACATATAGGTATACACAAGAAAATGTTTTTCTTACAAAGCTGTCCAGATGTTATGAAATATTTTTTGTGGGCTTTTTTTTGGTTTTGTTTGTTTTGTTGCTGCTGTTCTGATATTTGTTTTGTTGGGGTTTTTTTTGCTTGTTTGGTTTTGGGGTGTATGTTTTGTACTGATGTAGCATGGGGTTATATTGAAAAGCCTTTTGCCAAAGCTGCACAATTTTCAAACTTAAACAGTTAAAGATTGATTTGTGTCTTTATCCATTTCTTTGTTTCAACATGGAAAAAAAAAGTTTTTGAAGGTTTTGGAAAAGATTTTTTATATATTTTCCTTTCCTTGCCACAGTTAACTATGTCCTAAGTTTAGTTGCTTATGTTGCCATCATATCTAGATGAATTCTTTGTAGCACACAGGCCTTCATCTTGCAACCACAGAATAAAGACATTTAACATGTGATGCACAGTGAAATATGTAAGTATTCTACTATTATTTTCCTTTTCCCTAATTATCTTAACATTTATTTACCTGTATTACTATGAAAGGGGATAAATCATTCCACTAAAAAATTATTCAACTCCTATTCCTATTTCTAGGAAGCTTACTTCCATGAGTTTAGACTGCAAATATAATTCCTTACTTTTTTCCCATCTACTTAATTTGTCTTTCTTCCCCTTCCTTCTCCTGTTGAAGACAAACAGAGCAGGTATATGTACAAAAACATAAAATGTTCCTTGGGAAAGCAAACATTTGAAAGAAAACAGAATATTCCTTACTTATATAATATAATTTTCAAATTTTATTCAGAGAACCTCCCTTCTTATACATGGATTTCTTCTTACTAAAAAAAAAAAAAAGGCAAACATAACATCTGAGAAAAATAAAGGGATAAAACCATAAGATAAGCATAAGAAAATGAATACCTAATTTCTGGATAAGTTTAGGTCAAACCGGAGGCATTTATGCATAAGGCTTTTTTGATTTTTTTCTTAAGAAAACACATTTTTCTTCCAAAAGTCTAGATTTCCTTCCCAGAAAGCAGTTTACCAAGACTTTGGTTTTTATTTCATTTATGCCAGAAAAAAAAAAAAAAAAAAAAAAAAAAAAAAAAAAGTATACATTTGGTATTTTTATTTCATTAGTCCTGTAAAAAATGAGTTATGAAATTCAAAAAATGCCCTTTTCCAATGAAAAATGTTATGTGCAGATAGGTAAGAAAAACTGATAAATCTCCCAAGAGATATGAGTATTCCCTTAGCAGCAAGAACAGCTGAGATTCATCTCACACAAGAGGTTGGATTTGTCGGAATCAGCTAAATTTATGTGTCTGAGCTTTCCCTATACACAGTGTCAATTCAGTCAATATAGTTTGGAAAACTATGCCTCTCACATCAAGGCAGACACATCTACTACACATCATTCAGTGAAGTAATTGACTGTGTCTCTAGTCTCAGTTATGATAATTGAGGTCTCCACTGACTACACCTGGATCTCAGACTAATTCACATCTACATCCAACTCACATCTGAATGAATCATGCATACATCATGAGGTTATACACATGGCAGCTGCACTCATACCATTTTGAATGAATCTCAACCTAAACCTCACTTCTGTCTACGTACCAGCAATGCCAGTTTAGAAATATCCTGGGGCACCCAAGATGGTTGCATGTGGATGTCAAACAGGAAGGGAGTGCAATTAATAAGAAGTAGGCATTTGACCAATGTATAACAAATATTTGAGTCTTATGCATATAAATTCTGGAGCTAAATTTCATCCAAAATGTCTTGGTTTGAATTTGGTGTTTGAGCTTCTATTACACTCATCAGAAATATGGTGAATGGACTCTAGAGTGAAATTTAGCAAACCTGGTTTAAATACCTAGTTTAAATGAAAGCTTTTGTGCTCAGTAAATTAATAAAGGAGCTTAGACACTCAGGACAAAGTTCTAGATTTCTGTGTGTAAGCATCCAAATTCAGTGTATATAATATGAAGCTGAGCTCATAATTAATTTCTGGAACTAACATGGATATTACTTGGTTACTTCCTACAGCCTTCATTCATAAACTATGGTGGGATAAAAGCATGGGTAAGATATACTTGACCCATTTCAGATATCTACCTTGGGAGCTAAACTGGAGAAGAAACAAGTAACCAGGATAGTACCTATTTGTGTTTGATTTTTATACTGTGTATAGTACTACACCAGATATCCAACCATAAATTTACACATTTATACTTTATTTACCTGTATTGCACAGTCTATGCAAGACAAATTTAATTAACTTATAAGATTGCAGAACCACAGAATGGTTAAGCTTGGAAGGGATGTCTGGAGAGGATTTAGTCACACCTTCCTACTCAACTCAGGGAGTTACCATGATTTAGCTAGAGAAATTCCCTGTTTGATTTCCAAAATATCCATGAAGATTCCACAATCTCTCTGGAAAACTTGGTGCAGAGTTCTATTGTTCTGATAGCAAGAAAATGTTGTAGGGTTTGGGTTTTTTTCCTTACGTTTTTAAGAAAGTTTCTCTGTATTTCAGTTTGTGCCCAGTGTCCCGTCTTTAATTTGGTATACTACAGAGAAAAGTCTGTCTCTCTCTCTACTCTCCGTTCCGCACCACATCAGGTATTTGCACACATTAATCAGATCCTTCCTAATCCTTTCCTTCTCCAGGATGAAGAGCCACAGCTCTCTCAACATCTCTCCAAGTGACAGATGCTCTAATACCATAATAATCATTGTGGCCCTTTTCTGGACTCAGTCCATAATTCCATTTCCCTTCCATACTTGGAAAAACCACACTGGACTGGGCACTTCAAATGTGTCTCACTGGTGCTGAGTAGAGAGAAAGGATCTTTCCCATCAGCTTGCTGGCAGCACCCTTTCTACTGCAGTTCAGAAGACTGATTTATTTTCTCCAAGGGTGTATTTCTGGCTCATGGTTAACTTGCTATCCACCTGGACTCCAAGTTCTCTCTCTGCAAATCTGTTTTCTAGTTGTCAGGCCTAAGTTTGCATGGGTGCAATGAGGTTATTGTTCCCGCATTAAGTTATTCCTCTCATTGCAGCCTTCAAAAATTCTAATTCTACTTAAAATTTGTAACCAGTTAAAACCTGAAATTAACAGTGCCATGCTAAATTCAGCACTTCATTCTCACAAATATAATCTTTCTTTTTGGCAACTTGCCATTGGGAATAGGAGTTGCACCGCTAGGACTCAATTAGTAGAATATGTAACATTAGGAAATTAGTTGTAATATCAAGGCAACGAGGAGTCACAGCTGGCAACAATAACTTTTGCTGAATTTCAGAAAGTGCAACCTCAAAAATATCAAACAAAGATTTCTGCCATAATCACACTATCACAGCTTTAAAAGGTGAATTGTGTCAAATACAATTAGGTGATAGAGCACCTAGAATGCTAACAAAATCTTTCTAATATATTTCATAATGATTTAAGATATATGTGTTCAGTTTTGTTTTTGACTTTAATTTTCTTTGGAAAGTCTTTAAATAATAGAAAAATCTGTTGCTGTTCTATTGCTAAAAATTACTGTTAAACAGCATGTTCATGAGGCAGAAAAAAACCCCCAACCCACTCAGGTCAAAACAATGACCGATAAAGAGAAAAACTGATGTTAAAACTCTGCAATTTAGAAGACTTATGTTTTATTTTTCTTATTCTGATTTTTTTTTTTTAATTGGACAGACTTTGGATCAATATTAAAATACAGAGAGGCAAAAAGTGCTTAAGAACAAAATGTTGCAACATTTAAAATACTACTACGAATTAACCAGTGTATTACAGATTCAAGACTTGAGCACTCCATCTAAACTATGGACACCCAACACCTTTTTTATTAATCAAAAGGCTGATACAGTTGAAGTCAGTAAGCAGTGGAGTACTATTTCCTCTGTCACTGAAGATCATTAAATCAAGAAATCATTCTGTAACATATGCTGTAGATACCAGCAGAAGACACATGGTTTTTTATGTTATTGGCTAGGATTTCTGATCTGTATTATGCAGGATGCTGTACTAGTCAAAACAGTCCCTTGGGCCTCAAAATATCTTTACATTTCAGGAAGTCACAGATTTCAGGTTGGGAAAGGGTGGTACAGTCACAAAGACAAGAGGCAGAAACTGAAAATAAATGCTTTCAGACTGAGAAAACAAAACCAGCTTTAATATTCTGGTGGGTTAACCTTGCCTGCTTGTTGGGGCTTTAAAAGACATGGGACCACTTGAAGACGTTTCAAAGCATTATTTATTGCTGCAGTCTCACTGAAGGGGGAGAACATCCTCACCATATGCCTAAAGTCCATGGTTAGTGGTCACAAGACCATAAGCTACAAGGTCTTTTAAAGGTTAGTTAGCCAATAAACTACTGCCACAAAGAATGTTTTTACTTTCACACCAATCCCTAATTAATTTGTCTCATATGTCTCTGACACAGTGCAGACTCTCTTGACCAATTATCTAATGACACACAGACTTACAGTACTACACCTTAAAGCTTTTTATTATTTTTATAACTACTTCTATATCTTAAACTTTAAAACTTTCTTCTACTTTGCTTAATGTGTTTCTATCTAAACTACAAACTCACATTTTTACTTTTGATCTCTAAACTTGGAAGCTTTTTTTAAGGTCTCAGGTTGAACCCTATACTCTTCTTTCTGTATTTGGGCCTGCATGCAAAAGATTTTGAGAATTTTCTTGGCCTGGAACTCTCACAGCAGCTCAACAAGGTACTCACCGAGCAGCTCTAACACTCGCCCTTCTCAGCAAGATGGGGAGAAAATGAGATGAAAAAGATCATGGGTTGAGATAAGGACAGGGAGATCACTCACCAGTTACCATCACTGGTAGAATTGATTCAGCCTGGGGAAGATTAATTTAATTTATTATGAATAAAAACCCAAGTAGGATTGTAAGAAACAGGAAAAACAAAACAAAAAACACCTTTCCCACTACCCAACCCTTCTTTCTTTCAAGACTCAAATTAATTTTTTCATACCCTCCTCTTCTCACTCCTCCCCACCTTGCCCCTGTCACTAAGTGGTGTTAAGGGTTATGAAATAGGAGTTACAGTCAGTTGGTAAAACTCTGTATCTGCTGCTCCTTCCTCATCATACTCCTTCCCTGGCCAACACAGGGTCTTTTCCAAGCAATACATGGGTCCCTTCCACAGGCTGTGAGCCTTTAAGACCAGACTCCTCCAGAGTGGCTTCCCCAGGGGCCACAGTTCCTGCTCCTGCATGTGCTTTTCATGGACTGCAGCTTCCTTCAGGGCATATCTACCTGTTTTGGAGTGGGTTCTCCATGGGCTGCTGGGGGCACCACCTTCTTCACAAGCCGAGAGGGAATCTATTTGGTGTCTGAAGCATGCCCTCTACCTCCTTCTTCATGGACATTAGTGTCTGCAGGTTTATTTCTCTCACATTTTTCTTGCTCCATCCCCCCAGCTGCTGTGCATCTCTAGGCTGCAATGGATCTGTTTTAGAGGCACTGGGAACTGGCTCTGTCAAATATGAGGGCAGCTCCTGGTGTCTTCTTGAAGAGGCACCCTCTGCAGCCCCCCTCCCCACTACCTTGCCATGTAAACCCATATAAAACATACAATTGAACACCACTGGAAATAAATCACTGAACTATTTTATCACTGGAATATTTTAAAACATCAGTCTGATTTAAGGAAAGTTGTGTGAAATACTATGCACTGTGCATGGTAGAGATTTGACTGGATAATGGTATCAGTTTGAAACTTTAAAAAGTCTGTGAATGTCTGCAGTAGATCTGAGCTTGCTGTGATATGAAGAAAAGCCTTGTGAGTAGAAAGCACTTACAATAGAAAAATAACTCTTAATTCCTTAAGTCCCTTGTTTTAATCTGATAAAAGAAGTGTCTGTGGTTTTAAACTGTCCTTGGTATCATCAGTGATGGCAGCCAAAGGCACCAGCTTTCATCTCGTGCAAACTTCCCCTTTCTTTAATCCTCTAACCCTTTTCAGAGTCCCCCTGCCCCATGTAGCCTTTTCATCTCACTGCTGAGGACCTGCAAGTGTTCTTCTCAGGCAGCAGCAGCTAGGAAGTTTTGGAAAGTTAGCTGTTCCTCTTGGAGAAGCAATGGGACAAGTTCCCCTCCTACTGCTCATTCAATGGTTATAGCCTCCTTATTTACACTCCAATTAGCTTTAGTGTGTGGAGGAAAAGAGAGTCGAATAGGAACAGATGTAGCACAGTGGCTTTTCTAAACCAAGACAATTTTTTAAATCCTCACTGCAATGAGGCATCAAAGAGATGTAAAGAGATAGCAATCTTCTTATTCAGAATTCAGAGTTCAGACTATTTTATAGCTATTCTGTAGGCTAATTCACCAACCTGACTCCAGTTTTTCTTACTCCTGCTTGCCTGTAGCTAAATGTGACAATGTTAGATTCTGTGTGAGGTATGAACTTGTGTGTAATGAAATGGAGGATATGACTCAAAGGAAAATGATCCTATTTTAGTTCTTATAGTCTCATATTATGAAAACACAAGAATAACTGTGGACAGCAAATTATCTAGGTCTAGGCATTAATACAGTAGGATTTCTTTTTACACCTTAGGATCTTTAGCTATGGACTACTCCAGTATTGCCAAAAAAGAAATTTGGAGGGGAAGCAAAATGAAAGACAGGATTAAGCAGAGGGTATGCCCACAAGGTTAAATCATCATCACCCACTGGGTGTAGTGATAGTGACACTTTAAAACCAAAGCTCTTTGCAGGAGAGGCTTATCTTCTCCACATGGGACATTATCATATGACCAAGTGTAATACAAGGCAGTCTTGCCATTACTCTGAACTTTAATCATAATTAAGCTACTGCCACAGAGATATTCCTACTTATTACTGGAATTAGAGTACCATTTAACAGCCCTGACATTTCTTGACTAAACTGTAATAGGTTTATTAAAAAGCATGAATTCAGGTATTTATCAGCCAAATTTAACCACACAGTTTTTATTGTACTGGAAATGAAAAAGCTATCCACAAACATTATTGTTGAAAGACAGAATTATAACATCACTTCCAAGAATATGGAATTGCTTTGGAAGTAACATAGGACATGGTAGAATATTCCATTTAATTTTACTAAATAAAAACATGATCTTGGAACCAGTGGGTGTGTTTCAATTTTTGCTACTGCTCCATTTTTTTATAAAGCTATTACTTTGTTGATATATGTTGATACTAGTTATTAATGAGATGTAGAAATTAGGCTAGCATTTACTTAGCTTCATAAACATGTATCAGAAGACATAAATATTATATTTCTGTCTGGTTTTAAACCATTGGAATTATTGCATAGATTCATCCACAGTGTGTAGTAGGCTTTCTCCCTAGAGCAGTTCTAACACTCCACTAAATATATGCTATTCCTCTTTATCTCTTTGAAGAAAAATGAATCACATCCACAGCTTGCAGCTATCAAAATGTGATTTATCAAACATTTTCATGAAAATGCATTCCCTTTCTTTACACTAGGAGGCACATTTTTACTTCGTACAGTTCTATGGCACAGCTCTGCTGCATGCAATTCTTAGATACATTAACAATTCCAGTCTAAATTTAAGTCCCTGACAACCTTTACTAAACCTCAGTGAAAGAATTCTTCTCTAATAAGGTGGGTTGTTTTTTTACGCTGATGAAAACCACACCTATAGTAATGAAAAACAACACTCCGCACCCAACTGCTTGAGAACAAAAGAACAGGATTTTTTTTGAGCAATACCTGAAGAAATATTTCGCATTAAAATATATCAGAGAGCTGTAGAGGTTTAGTGCAACTGATGATAAAGGTTTTTGTGTTAAAATTATACAAACTACACTTCCTGATATGCACATTTAAAACCATTAGAAAGTGGGAATTTTGCTAATTGAAGACATTTCAAAGCAGTATAAGTAAATTCAATTTTACATTGACTTTTTTTTTACATCCTAAAGAAACTGGAAAGTTTTCTAAATTCTTATCTGACACGCTAAAAAGTAAGTAACTTGTATCCAATGATAGATCACTGGAATATATTCCTTTTTACAGGAATCAAGCGTATCAAGCTGCAAATGTGACAAAGGTGAACTATAAGGAAATTGCATCTGACAGGTTTACGTCAAACTCCTCTGATCATCAATAATACTGATAAATTGACAACAGAGAAATGGAAAATATATCTTAGCACAATGAATAACACCCTCAAAATAAAAGACCTAAATAAAGAAGACAGATTTCAGTGATGCAAACCAAACTTGGACTTACACATCATTATAAAAACTTCATATTTCTACATTGTTGTCTTTCTCTCATAGACCCAGTGACAGCACATGGCTGATAATGCTAATATTTGGCTTCTCTCTTCATTTCAGTTTCACCTGGTGTGAGAGATTTCTCTTTTCAGATTAGCTAGATGAATGTACTCTCACTGGTGTGTGTTTATTTCATTAAATCAAGCAATTGTAGTTCTTGTGTCTCTGTAGAAGCGAATGACTTCAAGTAAATATGGAAATAAAGTTTCTCATATTTTTGTGTAAAAAGTTAGCAAGACTTTTAGAACATTCACACTTCTGCCTCACAACCTCCCCCCCCCCCTCCCCCTCCCCCAATTTCAGGTTTTGAAGACTGTGCCTTGGTCACTCTTCAAATATAATTAAAATAGCAACACTATATTGAGAAAAAATGGCTGTATTTTTATTCATGTAACTTTGCTGTGTACAGTAATAACCCACACAATTCACTGAGCATTAAAGTTATTAACCACAATTGCTCTCAGCATGAGGCAAGGACTTTACTATCAATATTAACATCACATTCTCATGAGCTGAAGCAAACTTTTACTTAGAATGAACTTTAATAAAAATACAGTGGAACAAATCTGTATTTTTGATGTAGAGGTCATCTGCAAACAGTCCCAAAAACACTGTTCTTTCTCTTCAGTTGAAGCATTTAGAATAAGAATACTTTATGCAATTATCATCCAAAACTGGTAACAGTACATGTACATGATAATACTACAACTCTCCACTAGGGCTTTCTTCCTTACTTTATAGATGTATCTTTTACCTTAGCATCTCCCAAGTACTTTCATAACCACCAATCCCTTAAACAGCCACAGAAATGAAACTACCTCTACAGGTAAGTACAACCAGGGAACATCTCACTGCAATAGAACTAGAAATTCAGCTTATGAGTGTCAAGGAATACAATGTTCAAATGGTACTACACCGGTTATTTTAGCCATGAACACATGTAAATACCCAAAAAGTAATTTTGCTCAATACCAAATAACATTTTTCTCTTCTGAAAATTGCCACAGGATCTTCAATAACCATAAACTGCTTTAAACCTTATTTCACTTCTCATTCAAAAACTTATGCCTACAGTAGCAAATAAACTTTTGATACGGTGCTTAGGCAATAAGCTGGCCTGGATTTTTCTAGGAAAATTTCTGTCACAGGACTGGCAATGTAATTCTTTTCTTAGTTTGGGAGGTTTGATGAGAAACAGAGTATAATGTTTCAATGTTTGGTAAAAAGCAAAAACCCTATACCTCAATAATTCTCTAATCATTAGTACAGCTTGATGGTTAGATTTTAATAAATTTCTCACAAATTTATCATCCCTAAGGCTAAATTAGGTGTAACCACAAACATTTAAAACTTTTGGTATAGCTTTTAAGAACTTTTACTCATTCTGACTAATCTTCTATTAGTGTCTATATCAGGCATGAATAGATGATCATGATTAACATAATATGTTTGCACAATGTGTTTAACACAAAATTTCCAAAACTGCATTTTAAATCAGTTGCTATGAAATTTTCTAAGCCCTTTTTTCCTAACTCTCATGGTGGACCTTTATGCTGCATTTGTACAATTTAGAGTCTGTGAAGACAACGCGACAGTGCCAACATGCAACGCTGCCTTAAAAACCCCTCTCTGATGTTGCTAAATCTTTCACAAGTCTCATACATGGTCAGAGAATTAACAGGATAATTCCACTTAAGCTCCTTGCTTGCTTAAGCAGGCATACATTTTTGCTCCAGAGTCAATCCATTCATAGTTGCTATTTTATCATTCTTTGCACTTCTAAAGATTAGAGGTTTAACATCATAGTTCCAAAACCATTTCTGTTTTGGTAAAGAAAATAAAATGCAGGCGTCATATCTGGTGGTGGGAAAAAGAATTAAAAAAAAAAAAAAAAAAAAAAAAAAAAGGCTGGTGGTGGGAAAAAGAATTAAAAAAAAAAAAAAAAAAAAAAAAAAGGTAAATGAAGAGAAAACAGAATGCAACTCTCAGACAGTAAAACATTTCAAATTGTTTCTTTGTAGAGTTTCATCCAAACAACCTCTTGGTGTTCCCATATATATATATGTGAAAAATATTTCCAAAGTCAGTATTCCACAGTTCATGTTGTCATCTGCCATGATGTAAATGTCATCATTCAGATCCAGCTCTGCCCAAATGAGGAGATGGACCTTAATATTGTTCATCAGATCCCAAGGCCACCTTCTCTCCTGGTTTGTACAGGCCCAGTGACAACTTAATCATCTATACAAAAAGGGAGAAATGCCAAAGACAGAAACTAATTCTTATTTCTATACTCCTGGGATGCAAGAGAACTCAGGTTCAATTACCTTCCAAGAGCACAGATAAGACTTTTAACCTTTGTCTCCACATTCTAGACAAAAACCGAGACGCTTAAGAGCAGTGCTACTTCCCCTTCCCTGTTTCCAGTATGTCTAAGTCTCCATATTCTATATTCCACATTTCAATGCCCAAGCACTGGTTAATATCTTGCTTCAGTTTTTAGTACTCTCACAAATACACAGCAATAATGTAATTGTATTACAGAGGAGAAAAGAAGAGAAAGGCAGAAGTTCCCAAATCAAATAGTTCATCCTTAATAGTTGCATGAAAACCTGTACCTGACAGTTCCAATATATCATGCCATTCCAAGTTAACAAAGAAAGCCTGTGATTCTTAATGTTAGAAGGGGGAGTTTGTAAGGCTGTTAAGAAATTTGGGTTCTTTCAATTTTTCAGTGCTTCACTGATTTACTGATTTCTCAGTTAGTCTAAAAGACAGTGCAACCTCCATGTCTTTGAACTTTAAATTGATATTTAGAATGACTTTCCTAAAACAAAGTCTAAAGCTAAATAGCTACAGCGCTATCAGCAAACATCAGGAAAAACTTGCTACCTTGTAGGACATCCTTCTCCACAGCTGTTATTTGTTACTGTGAAATTAGTATGAAGCCATTTATTATACTGAATAAACTTTTCTTTCCACAGTCGAATTACAATATGTTATTCCACAAACTGCAGGCAAACTTCAGGCAAACTTCAGGTAAACTACACTATTTCCAAACAATCCTTATGAGCTAATATGATCAAATATTCATGCACGTGCTTGAAAACATTTCTACCTTTGCAAAGCTCAAAGGGATGAAAAAGAAAGTAACCAAGTTAGCAAAGAAACTCAGATAAGAAGAGCAGTGATGGTGACTCACCCGAGTTGGGGTCAGAATTGCCATCAGCTTCAGTCCTCTTGTCCGGTGAAGCCTGGTCGTAGAATTCGTCCTGCGGCTGAACCAGAGGGAGAGGGTGTGAGATCAGGGTTCCACCACCCACTGGCTCGTGGTCTCCCAGACCACTGTCACTGCAGCTTTCCTGGGAGCCATCGGGGAGGTGAAATGTAACACGGCGCTGGGACTACAAAGAAGAGCACAGGACACACTGATTAGTGCTCTTCTTTTCAGTTCTCTTGTTTTTTTTGTTTTGTTTTTTTTTTTAACTTTTGACATACAGATAGATCCCTGGTAATGCTTATGAATCAATTGCTATTCTCATGTTTCCTTGTTTGTTTGTGGTTTGGTTTGTCTTTTTGTGTTTATTTTTTTGAGGTTTGTTTGTTTGTTTGTTTGTTTGTGGGGTTTTTTAGATGGGAAATTGGCAGATGGGAGAGCCAAATTTTGAAGGTTTATATGTGCTCATCTGTAAAGTAAACTTATTCTAATAAATTGATCGGTGGAAAATTAGGTATATTTTTCATAATTTTTGAAACATCATCTATTGAAAACCTCTCTTAGAGAGCAGAGACCATTGCAAAATATGTTACGAAAAGCAAATGACATCAGAAAATTTAAAAATTTTATATTTCTAAGGTTAAAATCTGTATTATCACTGTTCAAACTGGAAAAAAAAAAAAAAAAAAGACATCCACCAAGCTAAATAAACCCATGAAAATGTTTGTCATCTTTCAGGAATAACAACATGAATAAATAGCTATCTATAAGTATATTTAAATGATAGCAGTCATGTACCTAAAATGGATAATTAGGATTGATAATATACGTGTGAATTCACAGTGGTTGGCAAAGAATCACAAAATGCAGTGGCAGAAAAAACAATTATCAAATTGGTAAGAGAAATAAAAATAAAAACAGCACAGAATTTGTACAAAAAACGCACAAGGATTGAGAGGAAGAGGCACATTTTACTGAGCTATTTTAAAAGAAACCTGTAGCCATCTCAAAAGGAAAAAAAAAAAGTTCACACTTCAGTGTACACTTAGATTAGTTAACCATTATTGATTTTGAACCTCTCTCATCTGGAGAAATAATCTGACTTTTGAATTGTGGCCACAAAATGATACAGTGATTCCCCAAGAGCTTCAGAGCTGATAGCACTGCTGCAAATTGTTTAGCAACCGTGACTGTTGGATTCATGAAAGGAATATTGCAGGTCTTCATGGATCAAAATACTGCATCTTTGAAGGACTGGAAACAACTAGATTAAGAGTATCTCAAGAGAGTGGTTAAATTAAGTTAAGCATATCTTTCCATAAAAAAAATTGGCAGCCTCAGTGGTCTGGTTTGTTAGATTAATTTAGGATAAAGTAGAGACTCACAAAGTTTGTCTTAAGCAAACTAACTGTTTAGTTTAGTGGTTATTTCTTATCAATATTAGTCATCTGAAATTTATGGGTTATATCTAAGCTAATGATTGAAGATTTCTACAAAGCCAGAAGAGAAAGAAACATTTGGAAAGTACTACAACAGGTATCTCCCACTAGTCTTTTATTCATCCTGAAACAGTATCAGGCCCCAGCTTTCCTTTTTTTCCCCCTCTTCTTTTTCATTTTTCTTTTAATGAGAAAAAATCAAGTTAATAGTACTAACTGTATGTTTGCTTATTAAAAACTATTTGTTAATGGTAATTGCTACCATTTTATATGATGATCAATATTATCTACCAGGTTTCTTTTTACTCATCTCCCTTGGGTGGATATAGTTGATTAAGTCAACTTTAGATTACTGTGTTATTCAGTATAGAAATAAATGTAATAGTATTTGCTTTTGGCTGTGATTTTATAATTAGTATTTTGCTTTCAAGTTCCTTTTCTAGCTTTAGGATTAGAATCCAGCTGTAGAAAACCAAACAGATCCTCTGAGTCATTGGATATATTCATTACATCAACAGAGAACCTATCTCTATGCATGTCACTAAGAAAAACTTTAGCTCACACTTTGTTACATTTTCTTAAAACTTTTTTGTTCTGGAACTACCACCCTGAACAATTTTTAATCGCTATCCTGTTCTTCCCCTTCGATATAAGCACAATAGAAATGTAGCTAACTAAACAACTTAAAATCTTCTCTTTCTGCAACTAGTTTCAGAAAGATAAATTTGGAGATCTATTTTTCTAAACTAAGAATTTACATCACTAGTAAAGTCAGCAAGTGGTAACTGTGATGGTGCACCCCCCTACCCCCACCTCCTCCCCAGGTCACACTATGATCTGAGGAAAGAAGGTTGTTTTCATTAGGTTTAAACCAAAAAGATTCTACAAGAAGATATGAATGGCTGAGTAAATTAAGCCCTAAAATAGGAGAGGAGATGACAAATTAAGTTTTAGGATCTGCAAAATAATAAAACCCCTATAACTAATTAACCATTTAAATAAACATAATTACAAAAATGTCCTATTTCATGAGTTATATAGTAAAAGTACTGATCTTGGGTAACAAAAATTCCTCATACTAGCTGAAATCTGCTCTGACTCTATACTGACAGTGACAGGGACCAGTTAGCCAGTAAAATGACACAGGCCTAAAACTTACACTGGCAACTTCTTAGCTGATAATTATTAAATTTTAAATCCATACTTTAAAAGATGAGAGAAAAGTATATTGTCTTGCCTTTCTGAGTCACTGTAGCAGGGTGATGCGTTTTGGAATGTGGTCAACCCAAATAATGCCCTATTTCGCAAGCTATCAGTGGTGGGCTAAGAGGTTCTGTCGTGCTGGTTTTGTCATTGAACTATGCTAAAAGCAGTCTGGCTCACCAACTCCAAATTAGGATCCTGATAATGAGGCAAAGATCTGACAGATAAGCTGCTAAGGAGACCTAGAGACATATGAGTGGCAGTCAATAACGATGCGCTGTAGAAGTCCAGTCCACTTTCACATGGTTGTGTTCCTCTCGCATACTGCTTCTTGGAGTGTATGAAACTTTCTCCCTTGAAGTGGGGAAGCCCCTTCAAGGATACTCCTTGAGGCTGAGTGAAGGAGATCTGCCCATTAGCATTGGTGTGGTGAGTTATATCAATCTCTATTTAACAACGGTTTCTTTTTTGCTAGCTTTATGTAATTTCTTTGGTATAGTGCACTATACCTATACTATACGTTTCTAGTAGTTTTAGCTGTGACATGTTGTAGTAAATAAATCTGATTAAGGTCTTTGGTCTAATCATTTGTCATCTAAATAATAAATTAATTCATCTTTATGTTAATTTATCTGATTTGTCATCATTAATCCTGCGGGACAAGGTTACTCATAAATTGACAAAGTCTGGGGTTAAGACTGGATCCAGAGACACCTAAATTCCTCTCTGAGAAGTTTAGAAAGCAAGGGGGGGCTTTCTACACCCTGTGACTTAACAGCAGGGCTTCCCTAATAAACTTTCTCTGAAGTTCCCATTCTCATCCACAACAGCTGCCCACTAAGGAATCCAAAAATCATTGCAAAGGGTTATAAAAAAATCTAAGGGTCATGTAAAAAGTGATCCAGTTCCAGAGATGATGGATGGACAACATGCAGTACATGAAGAAACTTTAGGTTAAGTTGTGCTATCAAAACAATGAGAGGAACAAGTCTTCTGCAAAAAGAGACTCAAAGCAAACATTTAAGCTTAGGTATATCAGTAATTGCAAAGAAAGACTGTCCTCAATATACTGAAAGTTTGCAAGTGTTAAATAATGTGATATGTAGCCACTGCCTCCACTGCCTGATCCAGAACCCTCCTGCCTGGCAGCTGGAGCCCAGCCTGGGAACTCTGCTCCAGGAACAAACCCAAGTGCTGCAGTACCAAGACTGGGCATGTAATGCAGACACACACATGGACGCCAATCTGGCCACAGCTGTGGCTACACAGACAGCCTCAGACAAGGATCTGTCCCCAGCAGCCCCTACATTCAGGACTCACCCCAGACACAGGCACACAGGGACACGGCACCTCCTCCTCTTGGGCTGGCAGAGGCAGAAGGTCACAAGCGCAGCACACACCCCACACTCTCCTGGTTCACAAACACACGCTTTTATAGCTCTCCCTAGAACCAGCACAGCCCCTCTGCCTGCCCTGCACCCCTGTCCAGATCCCAGCCCCCCTTACCACCCCACAGGTCCCCAGCTCATCAGCTGGTCTCACTGCCCACATGCAGCACTCGCTTGCCCCACTGGCAGGCCACATTCATCACATTCATGGGTCCCCCTCAAACACCAGCATTGCCCTGCTGCCTGCCAGATACCCTCACCCGCACTTGGGACCTCCTACTCCTGGCTGGTCCAGCTTGGGGTTTGCCAGTAATCCACACCAACGCACCATGCACAGCTGGCTTGGGCAAGGTACACAGACTATCCTGCAGAAGCACACATCACAGGATCATCCAGATCCAGCACTGAGCCCCTCAGTGAATGTTCACTGAATTTCTTGTCACCATGACAGTAGAGACAGAGACTCTTCTTTCAGAAGAAAATCCAACATGCTTAGACTATGTTCATGTTTATCTCTCCCTCATGCAACAAAATCCAATTTTGAATTATTTTTACCTAAAGACAGAACCAAGTTGTTTCAAGTAATGAGGTTTATAGTTGGTACAACACTGGGACTAATGATATCAAGTAATTACAATTTTAATTACGCTACAACATACATGGGATTATATGCAGCATGAGGTAAGGTTATGGTTCAGGTCCCAACACTTGGCCAAGATTCATATCTAAAATCCATGACATGTTCAATCATGAACAAGCACTAGGTGGGCGAGAATAAGGGTCTTCTTCAGATCCTAAAAAATTCAGTCCTTATTTTTTATCAGGAAATATCATCTCATTGTTATGTGAAACCCAAAACTGAAAGGAGAATTCAGTCAAAGCAATATAACTTTACCTGTGTCAAAGTCATTTCAGTTTATAATTCAGAACAATTTTACTCAATGGGGTTTTTGAACTTGGGCTGAGTTTAAAATTCAGAAAAACAATCAGGAATCATTCTCCTTTAACCACCTATTGCAACAGATTCTATGAAGTTCATCTAGGTGAAGCATGACTTTACACCTACAAGAGAAACACAGTCTCAGATAGTGATAATGGATAGCAAACTCCTGTGCTGAAAATAGGACAGTTCAAGCTTTATAGCAACACTTTTTTTTCCTGCTTTCAGAACAGGTGGTCAGCCAGCCAACACTTTTTTTAACATAGTAACAACCAAATTATATCAAACCAAAGACACATGAAACTGGTCTGGCTCCTTTTTTCCTGCTACAACAAAGTCAAATAGGTACCTAGTACTTTCTAACAACTGCAATTTGTGAAATTACGGAATATATGTAATAGCTGTGGTACTTGAAAATGCCAATAAAAATAACAACACAAACACTGGTGTAGAGATGAAGAACGGATGGCAGAGGATGGGGATATTCTAATCTTACTGATCAAGTACAAATAAGTAGACCTTGAGTTTGACATAGCATATTGCATTTTTCTGCATTACTATACTTTATTTGGAGATACTGAAAACATTTAAAAATATATTTGTGTTGCAGCTTGTCATTTTTCCTTCTGCATACTCTCTCATTCTATTTTTCTCATTCCTTCTTAAAATGAGGTGCTCAATTCAAAGGTGCCCAATGACAGAGCAGGTAATCATGGGCACAAATAAAAACACTGGAGGTTCTGAACATCAAGAAACATTTGTTTTTACTGGGAGGGTGACTGAGCACTGTAACAAGTGGTGGAGATATGCTGTGTAATCTCCCTCCTTGGGAATATTCAAAAGCCATCTGGACAGCTCTGGACAAGCCACTGTAATTAAGCCTGCTTGATTAGGGGGTTGACTAGACACCCTTCAGAGGCCCTGTCCAACCTCAGCCATTCTGTGATTCTGTGATTCTGTCATCTCTAACTGAAAATAAGAGAAAATCTGGAAGTATTTGAAGCAATATCATATTTTCCCAGAGATGGAAACATAAATTTGTACAATCTTAGCTGTATAAAATGATTTTTGACAATCTTAGCTGTATAAAATGTATTCTGATACTACAATTTCTAATTTCATTTCATTTAAATCTATGGCTTTGGAAAAGTTGCATAGAACATTATATTTACAATACTGAAGTCCTCACTTAACCAAAAGAATTGGTAGAAACTGTACCTCAGCACAGATTTCTAGACAAGGTACTGCAATACTAGTGAGCTTAAGGCACTACTTATGAGACTAAGCTTTTCTGCTGCTGCCCTATTTTCCCAGACACACTCATACAGGGGTAGAAAGTGGGCTGCAAAAAATGTAAGGTATTTTGCTGACCTGAGTGCTAAAAGCCTGAAGTACATACCATGTGTTATCGAGTGTTTGAAATGTCCTGTGACAGGTGAGTTATGAGCTGTGTTGGAAAAAGAACTTTAGTGTAGGAAGTATAAGCATTAGGTTTCAAAATTGTTCCATTTTTTCCCATTGTACACTAGCTTCTAAAATGCATTTTATTTCCAAATACATACTGGAATTATACAGCAAGTTACAGAAATCAGCTTTAAGAGGAAATTTTACTTCTTTTTTATTCCAAAAGCCAAACCTCCAAGCTTTGTACAACCATTGTATGTTTTTGCTAATCAGGGATCCCAGAAATAATTATACTATTGTTCCATTGCTGAATGTCTCACAGGGACAAATTTGGCTACAGATCCTATCCATTGTTATAAACCAAGCTGTAATTAAAAAAACATTTCTACACTGGGTAGTTGGAAATAGAACCTGCTGAATTTTAACCAGCTGAGTTGCATTTTGAGTTTACAAATTAGACACTTTACACTTTTTCACTCAATACAGTTGTGAATTAAAAGCCTTGATTTCTCTCCTTGATTCTTCAGACAGGGAGAAGACACTGACATCCAGTTCACAGCAAGTTAAATTAAAATTTACAGAATGGGATGTAGGTCTGAATATCAGAATTTATATGCAAGCATGGCATGGTTTTAATTGTCATTGAAATATTTTTTTTCAGATATGGAGATTTTGCATCAACAAAAACTATTTCCTGTTCTTTTCTGAACTATTATGGTATACTTTGTGTTAAGATGACAAAGAAATATTATGAAGGAAAAACAGTTTCAGAGAAAACATTCTGGGAATATTTTCCTTATGGAAAGATTGTTGATATGGAGGTTTAAAATTAAAACTTGAAAAAATAATTTGTCTTTATTATGGAAAACAAATGCAAGAATTTATACATGACATAATTTACTGAAACTTCACTCATGAATAAAGAAGTCAGAGGAGAAGCATATTAAAATAAAATCAAGTGTAAACAGTAGACAAATATCCAAGAAAAGTTTGTGGGCTATTGATGATTAAATGATAATTAAATTATGATTATGGAGAAGATACTGTTTGTGCACAAGTTTAGGAAGATGTTGTAAGGACACAGGAAAAATCTATACTTAATTCCAAACATCTTTGTGGAAGACATTTGTCTCATAAAGTTTGTTCTTTCCAGGATCAACACAAATATTCTTAGTTCATGTACTACAACATGGATTTTTTATTTTTTTTTTAAATGAGATCAAGACTGTAAATGGAGGCCAAGTCATAAAAACGGATCAGTAACAGTTTCAACAAAATATATCTATGTTTGTATTTCCTCCACAAAAGGAACTGGCAAGGTCTTTGAATTAACATATGGTTGTTGTATTACTTTGTTTTATAAATAAACAATGATTTTCTATGTTTTGCAGTTCTGATTGACTTAGTGAAAGGCCCCTAAAATACGCAATCTACATTCTCTTCCAGTTTGGAAAGGCGAATCAAGAACTGTTGTTGTGTATCTCACAAGAAGACCACAAAGCACCTCAAACAGGGCTTTGTGTAACTCAGCTCACTGATACACATCTTCTTTTGTGTTTCACTGAACTTTGTAAAAAAGTGTAAGTCTGAGGTAAAATCAATCAACTTTCTTAGTAAAAACCACTCTTGCTTTTCCCTGATAATCTTGGCTCGAGTCTGTGTTGTGTACAAATTGTGCAGAAGATCCCTGCAATTTGCTAGAAGAAATAGGGTTATTTTTTTTTGGCTGCTTCTAAACTTAACTTCCTCGTGCAGTCCCCATGGCAGTCCTTATTCAAGGATCCTTATTGCATCACAGGATAATCCATTCTCCACGCTCATCTTGATACCTTACCTACAGAACCAAGATAATGGAGATAGATAGGGTTTTGGCCAACCTTTCAAGCTAAACTGAGAATGAAAAAAGAAAAAGCAATTGATACAGCCTCTTCAGGCTACTTCTTCATACCATGCTACCCATATAAATAGCTGGAGTGCCTATATGCTTCTTTTTCCCCTTAAGGTAACAATGTTGTTATTGATTTCAGAATGTAAATTGTTGCTATACCAGACAATAATTTGATTTCTTCTGCTCAGTTTCGCAGTACTAAAATTTCATAGAAATCTGTAAATTACACTGCAATGTATTAAAAGGAAACATAAGTATAATTACCTTTTATATCTGTCTTGCTACTTTTCCTTCTGTAAGGCTGCTCAGAACTGGCCTTTTCATAAAGGTGAAGAGTATTATTAATTGCAGTGTGACTCATAACTAAGTAGGAAACGACAGCATGATGGTCCCAAGCACATTTAAACATAGAAAACAAAGAGCTTCTCTGGCTGGAGAGTTGTGTTAGTTTTCCAGAGACAGTGAAAGAAGAAAAACCTGCAGTAAATCCTGTGGTTTTCTTTATCTTCTGAGGGAGTATCACATTCTTACCGTATTTCTGTAGTGACGTTCCTTTATTTTATTTCATGAAACTATAGTCTTTATTTGATAAATTCTTCCTGGGTGTTTTTTTGGTTTTTTTGGTGTGTGTGGTTTTTATGTTTGATTGGTATTTTTGGACTTGGGGTTTTGTTTTGTTTTAATTGAACATTCAAAAGACTGACAAACCTTTAACTAAACACAGGACTATCATATGTTTTAAGCTTTGCCTTCCTAAAATCCACCTAAAAGGCAAATAGTCCTTTTCTTAATAAGCATTGCTATCTAGCTAAAATCATCTTGACTGCAGATAAATTTGGCATAACAGGAAAGCTAAGTGTAAAAATTCAATGTATTTTAAATCAGAGCATTACCTTGTTCAGCCTTGGAGTCTGGTAAAACACTAACAGATTTTGAACATTTTAAATATGAGCCCCCATCTTCCTGAATTAATTGTCGTGAGACTCAGAAAATCAGTTCTAAGACATAAAAAATTATGAAAATTAATATCTCAGATGCATGAAGAAAAGGAAAGTGGAGAGAAAAGATGGAAATTTCTGTAAAATACAACATAAAAGAATATAGCCATGTGTATTGCCAGTAGAAAACTAAGCTCATGTTCAGAACTATTATTCACCCAAATGGCTAGATGTTAGTAAACCATGTTAGCTTGACATATTTATTAGATATTTCTTACCAAAAAATCTGGGAAAAAAAAGCCTGAGAAAGGTCTCATTAAAAATTGAACAAATTTGTATATATTTATTAAAAATTAATGGAAGAGGAAAAGCAACTCTAACAAGCATTCATGCTATCCTAAAAGACATATAATTGTAAAATAATAGTAACATCCCTTTTTGGAATGCCTGTATTCAGTCATTGACTGTAGATGACAAGGTAAACTTAGGGCATGTATTAGAAGATGTAACACAGATTAATTCCTTTGACAACTCTGTTGTTCTAACCCTTGACATTAAAGACACATGAAGTTCAGAGGTTTAAAATTTAAATGTCCCAAATTAACCTATCTAGATCTTGCACTATGTTCACAACTATTTAGTCACCCAACTGTAGTTATTCTTTAGATATTCTAAAGCAAAATTTTAACTGTGTTGAAGAAACAGATCTCACTGACAAAATGATACTAGACTGACTTACATATAAACAATTTAGTTGCTATAGAATTGCATTGTATGTGATCTTTAGTAATATGAAGACTTCAGTGATCTTCAATTTATTTATCTAGTTTGATTTTCATGATGAGGTACTCCTAGCATGACAGATAATGTACATTACAAGTGTACTCAATTGAATAAGCATTTCAGAAGCACTGTACCAATTACAACAATAACTAGCATAACTTCTCTACAATCTGAGAAGTTTTGCACTAGTAAAAGCATGTGTTGATCAATAATGAATATGAAGTACTAAATGTAGAAACAGCTGTTGCTGAGATTTAACAAGTTAAATTATAATAATATATTTACTCTGATATACATTCTGCAAAACTCATCCAGCTTCCATAATGTGAACAGGGCAATAAAGCTTTGGGGATTTACTTTTACTTATAAATCACATTTTTAAATGTGAGAAGGAACAATTAAGAGTATTTCCTGTCTTGGGACTGTACATTATTGCAATTTGCTTATAAAAGTAACCCTATTATTGTCATATATGAAAAAATTGATTACTACATTTGCATTTACATGTATAATATAAGCATAAATTATGTTTATAGTATTTAATGAGTTACAGAAGTATTCAGTTAACTAAGGGTTATTAATTATATAACCCTTGTAAACCCTTATATTAATTATATAACCATGTAAACTGATACATGTAGTATGATGTCACCAATCATTACTGACACTGCATCTTACTGTTGAAGCCTGAAATTACTGTGTTACAGAATTACTGTTTATTTAAGGTTTCATCACTGTCAGTAACTACAGCAGATATGCAGAGTTCTGCAGTGCCAGGAAGCAGGTAACTTTACAGTGATCTTCAGCAAAAAGACAGATGTGGAAAAAGCCCTTTAGTATTCTGTTCCATTAGCATTCTTTAGTATCATGCATAACCTTAGAAATCAAGCAGGCCACAGATCTTGTGTGAAGGTAGAAATCTTTTGTCTGGGATGATGCAGCCCTTGCTCTATATCAGAATTAATCTTGTTATTTGAATGCTTTAGTTTTAATAATGCATGTAAAAGGAAGAAAAACATATTTCAAAATCCTTGATTTAAAAACAAGAGACCAGTGTCTCCACTAGGAAGTTTGTACCAAAGGGCTTTAAAGGTAATCACTTTCCTAAATTGAAATAAAAAAGGGGGTGGGTGGGAAAGGAAAATCTGAAGGCTTTTGAATGAACACGCTCTAAACTAACTGGTGTTCATAGTGACATCATGATGGGAACCTTCAGTTTTATTTACGTGAGTTTGAGGAAATTCAATTAAGAAGATTACATTGATCATCAACAAAAAAGAAATAACAAATGCAGAAAAAAGCAGAATTCTTATAAATAATATCTTGTATTAGCATGGGGACAGGAGGAAGGAAAGGAAAGAGATTCTCAATTTAAGGGTGCTGGAGAATAGTAAATTAGGACATTGCTTCCTGAAGTAGTAGTGGTGTGTATAGGTATCTGTCACTGTCAGCTCACTGGGTTACAATTAACTCTGAGTCAGCAGTCGCTTCTTCTCCTACAAGCGCAGAAAACAGAAGCAGCAGCAGCGCTGCACTTTGAGGACAAGAATGCTTGCATGCTAAGATTCTAGAAAGCAGCTGTACATCTATTAACACGAGGAACACTAGAGCTGTCACATTAGATAAATGGATCCACACTGGAAAAGCTGAGAGTGGACATGATTGTCAAGGATAATATGGTTAAGCTAGAGCATCCTGGGAGAGATGCAATTTCTAGCATATTTTAATTTTGAAACTAATATTATTATCCCAATTGATTGCACACACTATGAGCTAATTAAAACACCTCTGTTAACAAATCTGCATCTCTAATAGAAAAAGAACTAGACAACAACAAATTTCCACCATAAAAACAAGCTTTTTTACTTGGGACAGGATGTCCTTAAGAACTGCTTTCCTATCAACACTTTTCAGAATTTATTTTAGGGTTTGTTTTTTCGTTTTTAGGCGGTTTCTTTGTTTGTTTGTTATTTGAACTCCCAAAGTTTTGGAGTTTGCATTTTGCATATGCAAACATGTGATACAGAAAATGAAAATTAAATTTAAAAAAAACACTCCAGCTTTTCACTTAGGATTCTCCAGGGAACAGCGCACATTAAAAATGCTGACCACTAACTTCTCTTCCAGCACATATAACACACATGTATATCTACCTTACAATATCTTATGATGTCAAACTTGAACAACTAAATCCACAGAGAATGCTAGTATTTTCTGTGGCTGAATGGTTTTTTTTGGGGTTTTTTTATATTGCTTTGGTAATGGGTCTTTCATTCCTATGCCAGGTTAACTGTTGGGGCAAAACTCTGCTACATGAAATTATAATGCGAAATCAAACACAAAATCACAAATAAACCTATGAAGGTGTTTCCACGCAGAGGTTTCTATTAAAAAAAAAAAAAATCAGTACTTATCCAGAAAAGGAGTTAAAACCTCATTAACAAACAGGATGTAAAAGGAAAGAAGAAAAAAAATTATTTCTTGCATGGAAATCAGCTATGTGACAGTGGTATTGCTGTACTATCGAAACAGCAGATACTTTCAATGGTATCTTACTGTGAGGAAAAAAAACAGTTAGGATGTATTTTCTGCTGGCCTCAAGCAGAAGTCAAATGAAACCTGACAATAATCACTATTATTATTAGACTCCATCCAATTTTCAGTCTTTTCCACAAATTACATATGGCATGCTCTTGACACATTAAGAGTTATAGGGAAAACAAGAACTCTGACTATCATTTGGATAGTTTCAGGTAATGCTGCAAATGCCATGTTCCTTTTAGAATAAGCAGAAAATATTTGACAGTCCACATTACATTGTGATGTTGTATAATAACCTACTTTGTGCTGCTTGAGATTAATGTTAGTAAAGTAAAATCACAATGATGAACTTCTTTCAGTGGCCTAAAAGAATAACTTAGCAGAAGTCTCTGAAGTTACATCAATTGATGCTAATAGTCACCTACTTTTACTTGGCTTCTGTAGGAAAAACATTCACTAAGTCACATTCAGAAAACCACAGAAGTTCATACGACCTTGGCCTGTGACTTCTTCATTTTCTGTCTACAAAACTGGAGAAAGCAGGAAGTTGGACACCTACTTTGAGCGTAAAACAATTTAGTGATTGGTGAATCTATTTTTCTAATGTGCATAGTAGCAAATTTCTTATTTCATAGACTATGTTTGGTGCCATTACCTTTGATCCCAGTGATGACAGATTGGAAAACTGATGGATTTATTTGTGCACTTTCCACCTAGAACACATGACCTTGTTAATTAATATAAATAGCCAAGGACTGCTGACTTTTGAGCCCAACATTTACTAACATTTCAAGGGGAATTTGTACCTGTTTTTCAAACTCTAGCTTTTCATTAGGCAAACTGACAAGCACAAAGCTTCAGTCTCACATTTGATTTTCCACAACAACACTAATTTAAATAAAATGTGAAAATCACAGAGCCACAAAGAAATTAAATTGTACTTCACAAAAGAAATTGCAAAGGTATATGCGCATGCTCTATGTGTCTTCATTTTCCAGAGAATACTAAAAAAAGTCCATACAGGCTGTGTCTAAACCTAAACCAATTGTTGAAAAATATTCCTGTTATGTCATGATAAATTCTGCATTAGTAGGTATCTACTGAACAGACAGGACACACTTCTGAGTAAGAATTTAGCATTAGAAAAATTATTAAATAAATTATTTCTATTTATGGGCAAATTGAACTGACTTGTTTTAATATCAATTTCTCACACGTAGCTCAGGGTCCTTTCTGATATGATCCTTTCTATGACAGATGGATGAAAATGCATGATGGCACTTTGAGATTTAAGGTGTTATCAAACTGTAGAATAAATCACAGAGCTCAATGCCTGTGGAAGCCACCTTATCTCAGTCTTCACAGGTTGACAAGGCATATAAAGAATACCTCCAAACTCCCTAGTTTGATCTCTATTGTTGACAGATCACAGATATGGAAGTCTGAGATATTTCCACAGGAACTGCAAGTAGGATGATAACCAGTCAAAAATAGCAGACAACCACACCTATGTCTTCAAAAAATGTGAAAATGGAAAGGTGTTTATTTTCTTTAGAGAGGGTGAACAGAGGAAGATGTCATTACATAATAGTTGCTAGTAATATAAAAAAAAAACAGTGAGGAGAGTAGGCAAAACAAATTTTAGAAATTATCTGAAATGGAGAAGAACTTTAATAGTTCTTCAAACAATTTTGAGTTTCTTTAGTAGAAGGAATAGATGTGGGCCTAACTTAGAAGCTAATAAAGTCCCTGGAAAGTTTTTCACTGATCTCAATGGTATAAGGATTGTTTTATCAGCCTTTTTTCTAATTCTGAATTCCATAAAAATCCAAGTTTTTTCGTGTCATCTAACTGTTACTGATTGTTTCTGACTTTACCAACTTTTTAGACCTAAATTCACACTACTCACAAATATTTTCTTTCGTACTAGAGACAGTCATTATACATATTCTACGTTTTTGCCCTGTGGTGTTGGATTTTCTTTTGCTAATGTGTGCTAATAAGTATTCCCTGGATATAAAAAAAATAAATCTGATTATGGCTTCTTAAACAAGCTTTAAGTATATTAAATAATCATTTTGGTTTGACATGAAGTGTTTTGTGTGCCAGTGTTTTGTCTGTGCATGCAAGTTCCTGTAGCCAAACTTCCTATATTCAATTAAATATATATTCCATTAATAGCTTATCTCTCTAGTTTCTAAAAGGAGATCAAATTCTTATGTGTAATTAATGAACTATCTATGAAGCCTGCCCTTAACTTTTGCATTATACATTGTCCAAAAAAAATGTAGTAAAAAATTATGTGGCAGTCAAAGCAAGATCGACATTTCAGTATGAAATGACAGGCATGCTTCATTAAAGGCCAAATCCTGCAGTTATTCCTGAGAAGGTAATGGAGGCCTTGCACTGCAATAAGGAATGCTGAATTCATTGACAGGTAATTACTCTGTTAATGCCTCCATTATGCAAAGACAGACCAGCCAAACTGCTAAAGTGTCAAGCATCCATCATTTTTGGTCAGACCAAACCTCCCATATATGCAGGTTATAGAACAGCCAAGTCCCTCTTGGCACAGATGTACTCGCTTTGGTCCTTGAAACACCGCATGCACTGCACCCAGGCAGAGTCATAACAGCTGAAACCACGTCTTGGAAGAAAAGAGCATCTAAGGGACTTAGATCAGTCTTTTTGGTATCAGGCATTTCTCTGCAAGAGTTCCTGGAATTAGGGAAAAAAGCAGGTATGACTACATTTGGAAAAGCACTTATCATAAAATTATCATTTTCCATGGGAATAATTATAGGTAATATTAGTTGTAACTAGTTTTATTGAAAGGAATACAATCAAAATTATAAAATAATTCATTCTACATCACACACAAAAAAAACTAATAGATATAGATATAGATATAGATATAGATATAGATATAGATATAGATATAGATATAGATATAGATATAGATATAGAT
>VZUI01042871.1:0-40134 GCA_013401135.1 Cettia cetti
GGGTTTAATTGTCCAATTCCAGCTCCAGGTTGTGAGGTCCCATCCTTCTTGTTCCTCCCTCCAGCCCATCCTTGTTTGTGCTTTTGGGCCTGAAAGTTGCCCTTGGTGTGCAGCAGGAAAAGGATTTGTTTTGTGTCCCTGCTGTGTGCAGAGCTGAGTGGCACTGAATGTGAGGCTCAGAACTGCACCCCTGGGCAGCACAGAACCTGAAAAACATGAAAGATAAAACTTAAGGCATCAGTTGCCCTGGACCGTGTCTAAGAAGCTTTTAAACATCTCTGATGGTGAAGACTCCACAATCCCCCTGGGCAACCTGTCCTTGCTGACCCTCAGAGTAAAGGAGTTTGTATGTTCTGATGGGGCCTCCTGTGTGCTCACTGCCCCTGTTTCTCTGGATGGGCACAATGAGGAGAGCCTGGCTCTGGCTTCTTTACAACTCCCTCCAGGTACTTACACACTTCAGATCCCCTCGAGCCTTTTCTGCTCCAGGCTGAACCATCCCAGCCTTCCTCACAGCAGAGATGTTCCAGTACCTTCAGCTCCTCCCTGGCCCTTGCCAGACTCCTGGAGTTTCTCAGGGTGCTACAAACTGCCATACCCAGCAGCTCATTCTGTGCCTCCAACCCCCAGGCACTCCAGCATGTTCAGGCTACAGAGATTTCTGGATCCAGCTTCCCCAAGTTCCCACTCTTCTCAGCAGAGAGAACAGCACCACACAGACTAAAGGAAAGGCCATGCTGGAGCCCTCTGCATGTAATTGGGACCTGCGGGGGCAATGTGTGAATCACCACAAAAAACTCTATTTTTGTTTTTTAAAATATTGATCCAGTTTATTCCTATTGTTGGAAAACTGGAATTCACTTTCGATTGCCTCCTCAGATTCAGATCAATACAGCACTGGCATCAGACAGTATTTATCTGGTCACATATGGGTCATAACCATGAAACCAGACAAGGAAAGGACAGCACAGTACACAGAAATAATCCAAACTTGAATTTCAAATGTTACCAGTCTCTTATACACTGCTTTTTAGTGTATTTGAAAATTTCTCAAGCACTTCATACAGGCAGTGTACAGGAAAAAACTCGATTTTAGGGATATTGCTGCAGTTCTATCTGCTTGTCAGAAATCAAGGGATCCCTATGTCCCTCTCTTATTTAATGATTAAGTTTAGTTATTCCAATTATTCTGACTATAATGGAGAGTTTATCTTGATTTACACATAATCCTGTTACTTCACAATAATCCCTTACTGATTCCCTAGATTTTCAAAATAAGACATGAAAAAAATTTCTGTCGATGTCTGTGCAAACTCTCTCAATGCCAAAAAAAAAGAAGTGAATCTGCTTAAATATGCTAATTCAAAGTGAACCAACACTGTCTCCTTGGCACCTCTGACATTTCTGCCAATGAGCAAGACAAAAGGAAAAATCAATGATTTCCCATCCCGTAAGAAACAAGGAATAACAATGAAACATATAAAGCCAACTGCTTTCATCATCAGAAGATGCAATTAGCTCATTTCAGTATAAACCCTTCCAGGCAAGGAAGAGTAAAGAGAAGTTGCAATGATAAAATGAAAACAAACCACAAAGAAGCATTAATCCCTTCATGTAAAGGATACTTCTAAAAAAATACAATGAGACAGCACTTGTTTTTAATTCTACAGAAGCACCTTCAATGCATTTGCAGTCGTCACATGGCTCATTTATGTAACTCAGGATGTTAAAGGCTACATTAAAAGTCAGCAACCATGGATCTTTTAAGTAAAGCTAAACCCAAGAAAAGCCCCACAGCTGGACTGAAGTGTATTTTTCTACAATACTTTTCAAGGGTCACCATCAATTAAATGCAATTTTATGATTTGGGGTTTTTGTTTACTGTATTTCTAGGTCATTACATTTAGCAGAAGGAATATCCCTTCCCCATCTGTTAAATAAGGTTGTAAGGTTGTATTCATTACCAGTTAAATCTCATGCACCAGGTTGTGCTGCAAAGTCTTCCAAAACTCACGTGGAAAAAAATCTCCAGGAAATTAAACTGACTTAACAACTTCCAGATCACCATACCCTTTTCACCTCCAGAAACATCCAAGATGTGATTGGCAGAAGGCAGGAGCAATAACAAAAAGGGCATCCTGTTATCAGGAATGACAGGAAACTGGAAAGGCACAAAGGAGACCTCCTGCATGGCTCAGCAGGGCTGGCTGGAACGGAACTTGAACCTCCTGAGGCCTTCTCCAAACTGCCAACATAAATGACTCCTCATAAATCAAGAGAGATCAAGGTAAGCTACAGAGACAAGGTTACAGCGAGGGGTTGAGCTGTTGACTCATGAAACCTTGATTGAGTTTTTCCTCATCCTCTTTTTTCTCCTTTTGGATTTCTAGACAAAATACTTCTTAGCAAATTTTGTTATTGTATGCTGTGATTATTTGCCTGAAGTGAAGGAGAGGCTCCAATCTGTGCTTAAATCACTTTAAGTGCTTCACAAATGTGATTATGGTCAACAGCAAAGGGGAAAAAAAGTTCTGTTGGACTCTCACTGTGCCATGGAGTCAGTGGGCAAGGAGCACCAAGCAGAGACTGAAATACAGGACAGATGATACTCAAATACATTCTGCTCCCAATGGCAAAGTAAGGAGAAAATGACTTTACAAAAGTTATTGTTATTGCTGACATAGGCAAACAAGTTAATATTAAAAAAAAAGTACCAACAAGCAGGAGAGCTGACACCCTTTCCTTAAAATATGATGTGCATCTAAACAACCCCATGTACCAAATTGGTGAAACTGGGACTCTCCTGTCATAGACTGTGGCAGAGTGGCCAAAACACACCTGGAAATGCCTTCACTTCAGGTCAGGAGGAAAAACCTGCCAAGCAGCTCAGTTCTGTGGAGAGAGAGCTCTCTCCTCACTCAAGGGATCTCATATTTAATACTGGTTGCATGTGCCACTGGCAATTGCCGAAACTGTAGCTCAACTGTAAGAAAGAGTGAAAAAAAAAATCAAACCCCACAAAAACTGTATTAAGTCTTCTTAAGGACTCCAACACAGCTATCCCCCTACACCACTGTAATAAAAGCTCATCTTTGGAGCAGAAGGATGATAAAGCTGCAGAACCCATTGTGATTGGTATCTCATTTCACTGCCTCACACAGGATGTATCCAGTGCTCTTCAGGGCATAAAGAGCATTTGAACAACACCCTTGATAACAGGGTTTAACTTTTGGTCAGCCCTGAAGTATTTAGTACTTAGTTTAGTATTTAGTTAGACTGGGTGATTGTTGTAGGTCCCTTCCAACCAAACCACTTGATTTCATTTTATTCTAACACTTCCATGATACAATGCACTTCCACTCACTCCTCTCATCTTCCAACTCCTGTGTGATACCTCCAGCAGAGCACAGAGGCTTCCAAATCACAGCAAACTCTCTGAGGGCACACAGCCCAAACAAGCACTGAGCACAGTCAGAAGGACATTTCTGCCAACTTAGTGGGTCACAAACAGACCCCTACTTAGGAAAAAATTACACAAAATGAGCACCTTTTTTTCTGGGAGCACCTTTATACTATGGGACAGCATTATGGTGAACATCTTTAATGTGCATTTTGGCATTGTGAACTTCCCCAAATTGTTTTGTAACAATGATCCAAAAGGCAGGTGTATCTTGGCTAAGGATCCATCTAAATAACTTTATTAAGATAATGAGTCTGGTTTTTGCAGGAACAGACAGAACAAACCTTGATGAGGGCATCAGCAGTATTGAGGCTCAACAGCAGTTTCACCTTCTCAAGACCAAGAAAGAAAAATAAATGCACTGTTACAGAAAGTAGGTTACAGCTTTTCACAGAGAGATTAAGCAGAGGGAAAAGATTAATGTCCCATTACATAAATGTCTTACTAAGATAGAATATAAACTATGGAAAACATCAAAACTAGATAAAACCAGATCTGAGTCTAAACAGAAAATGGTATGAAGTTTTCCATAAGTACCTGCAGCTTCTTCTGCAACGAATCAGTGAGAATAAACACAGGTTTCTATTAACAGGAAAACCAAAGAATGTGTATCCAGGAAACACCTGGAGAGCCTCAGCCTTCTGCTTTCCTACATGATAGTGCTCATTTACCCAAGTTTTCTCTTAATCAGAAAATATTTTATCACCAGAGATTCCAGAAGTATTTGACTTGATGCACAATTTCTTACGAATCTAACATGAAAAACTAGGATATACTATTCATAACGAAAATTTAAATTAATAAAATACTATGTCCGTCTCAGTGTAAGGTAGGGAGCTAATAATTCAACAGATAATTCTAGTTTTGTAATTGCAAAAACTTTTATCTACCTTTTTTTAACCCCATTAAATCTCCCAATGCAGTGCCACGGTAGCCCAATCAGCAGTTAACAATATTAAAGTTATTTTTAGTTCACCTTTGCTTTGTGTGATAGGAAAAAAGACAAAATACAGAAGTTTAGTCTTAAGACAGATTTTGAAATTATCACAATTGTTTTCCTGAAGCTAAACTTACTGTTTCAAAGCAAGTGGCAGGAAAATGACTTAAAAGTTCTGCCCAATCTGAGCAGCAGTGTCAGTTACATTCGAAAAATGGGATATTAAGGTGATAAGAAAATTGAAAAAGAAATAAGTGGGGGAGGCAAGGTTCCAGGTTTAAAACTCCAGGGATTTATCATTTCTAAAATATGACTGTAATTTTTAAATTGCCTTATATTATATTTACTCTAGTGCTTAAAGAGCTCATCACAAATCTAAGTGGTGGGGGGAAAGATTAGAATTCCTGATTTCACGTGAAAGATAACTTAAAGCTCAGTATAGAGCAGATGGAGCCTCCACCTTTCCTCTGATAAGACACACAAAAAGTGCAGTTTCACCATGTCCAGGAGACATTAACTGTGTATTTCCCAGCTGACCTAGGGATGATCCCTTCCTCCATGAAGCCCATTTTAGGTTGGGCTGTGAAGAGTTAAAACTCACAGCACCGACTGTCTCTACTTCTCAGGCCCATCATATAATTAAACCATCCATCTGATCTTTTGCTTGTATGTCCCTTAACACATACAACCAAAAATACTAATATCTACATTACTAACTTAAAAGCAGTTGTTATTCCATGTACAAATCACATAATTCTTGTAATTCTTACGTCATCCAAAATACATCACATATGGTAGCTTCACAGAAAAAAAAAATATACATAATGCATAAAACTTCAAACAAAATAGTTTTTGCTTTGGATTGTTTCTCCCTGTGCACTGTTCCAAGAAAGCAATACACCACACTGCAAAAGGGAAATACAACAAATTTGCAGAGGGGTCTTTTATTTGTCTTTAAAATTAACCATAACAAACAAATGCTCCAAGAGCAGACCTCATCAATAATTGACAGGATGATAGGAGGAACCTTGCAAGACAGAAACAAACAGCGCTGGGAAGCCTCTGGGCAAGAATAAGGAAGAAAAATATTGAATAAATGCTCATGAACTACACTAATGTGGGTTAAGATATCCTACATCATCATTCATCACTGACACTGACCATCACAGGGTGAAGCAGCAAACCAGATGTTTAGGGCTGGCAGAAGTCTCCATCTTCATGAAAGTGATGACTGACACAAAAATATTACATCCAAAGTACACTGAACACACCTTCAATACAGACCAAGGTGCATTACTATCACTGCAGCTGCAAAGCAAATGTATTTTTCACACCCATTTTCCAGTGGATAACCTAGGAGTAGTCAGTAACGTTATGGAGTTTTGAGAGAACAAACTTGTATTTCAGGAAGTTCACAAAAAACCCCAAAAACCCTCAAACCAAGAGCCCAGACTCTGAAGTATTTAACTGCTAATTTGTAGGCCAATAGCTCTTCATGCTTCGTTAAGCTTAATTCTTATTTTCCAGCTGGCTCCCAGAGAGAGGAGAAGAGCAGCTCTTACTGTGCTGCAATTACAGCCTGAGTGCTGCGAACACTGAAGCTGCTCAGAGGATCCCACACATCACCTCAAAGAGAAAGGAAAAAGCCAAGACAGGGATTTATTCCAGCTAGCCAAAATAAAATTGCATCCAGGAGTTGTCTAAAGTCCACATTTTATGGGGTTTTTAGAGAAAGCACCAAGGGATGACTGAAATCGCTGAAGAGACTGCCTGGGTTTTGCTGTTACTTTTTGTGGAATTTTTCAAGTCCTCAAGGGGCATCTGTAACATGAAAGTAATCTTTTAATTTCTAAGGATAAAACTGCCATTATGGAAAAGTGTGCAGCTCCAACCTGCATAGCCACTCACAAAAACTAAAGTCAACAGCTTGTAGAACTGTTTTACACTTCAGAACTGATTTTGTGAGGCCAAATGACGGGAATTTAACCCTAAAAAGAACCAATAATCCTATTGTAAATTAAAGGGATTAAACACACTGAGCATCACTTGGAGTCAAAGGGAGAATTAAGCTCTGCCTCGATTAGCCATCCCCTTCTGAAATCCTGTATCCCAGCAATATACCGAGCACATGGCAACTGCAGGGACCTTGGCTTGTGCTGCCCCTCCCACACGCTCCCCCAAGCCAGTACCAGCACTTATCTGATCACACACTGAACTAATCTAGGCCACAGCTACCCCAGAGGAAAATATTTCATTAATTCCCATCCAGGTCAGCTCCCTGATGACTTTCTGGCTGCTCACATAAGCCACAGCAGCAGTGGAAAAGCAGAGGAGGTGGGAAGGGTCAGCAGGGCAGGCCAGGGGCCAGGACTGCAGCCACCCCGATTTAGAGCAGCTGGAGCTCTCAAGGAACTCCCTCCCATCTTCACCAAAAGCAGCAGTTCTGTGCCACTTCATATTTCACGGAGGAAAAAGCTTAAATATCCTTTGCAACTGGAAGTACTGGAAAGAACCAGGCACAGGAGCTGCTTCCCTAAACAAGAGCTCAGGCAGGAGCTGGCACGATTCATTAGCAGCTGTGACACAGAATCTCCCAGATCACCTGTGCACCTGCTGTGCTTACTTCTGCTTTTTAAATATGTGCACATATCTATATGTATATTTCTATGAAGAATTCTGTCTGCTGAAGCAGTGTAGGAATGGACATCTGTTATCAAAGAGACCAGATTTGCTTGATTGGGAGCTCATTAACATCTCTTGGAGATTTCAGTGCCTCCTACCTTAATGCAATGCTCCCTGTAATACTAGTTAGCTCTCCACTCAGAAAAGTTATTTGCATCTCTACAGCCAATCCTATTTTATTTTCCTCCCTTACACTAATTTTAAATGTATTTCAGTATTATCACAGACGGTATTTCTAATGTATTTCTAAATGCAGCAGCAACATACTGTGGTATTTCTTCATCTTGAAAATGCATTGAAACCAGCACACTTGAGGCTTTGAAAAAAAAAAAATTCATGGTAACCGGTCAGGCACAGAAGATCAAAACTTGGCCAAAGACTCCTCTGCCAGGTAACTAAAGCCAAAAATAAAAACCTCAGCTACAAAGAAATGGAGTCCAGCCAAGTTAATTTTGCACAAAACCACAGCAAGTAAGAGGGCAATACACTGAGCAGAGAATTGGATTCCCAATCTCTCATCTTTTCTGTGAAACAACGCTGACAGCACAGATGGCACCGACTCAGTCCTAATCAAAACTAATGAAGTTGAACTTGATACACAACTCTTTAATGAGCAGAATGTATTTTTGTTTTCCCATCCATTTTAAAGCTATCACACAGCAATAAAATTATTTAGACAGCACAATAAATGTGCAGCGTATTATAACAGAGGCAGTATTTTGTGAACACCTGAGAAAGTTCACAGCAAATGATGAAATATAGAGATATAATTGAACTGAATTATAGGTAACTTTCCTGTCCCAATATAAAGATCAATTGGTATCATATCATTCATCTTTAAACGAAGAGGTCATGTCCAGTTTTCTTACTTTAAAAAGAAACTTTACAAAGCAAAACACTTAAAAACCCCTCATCAGCATTCAAATTCATATAATGCACATACATGGGAAAAATTATGGTAATCACTTAGATGACATTTCACTTTGCTGGCAGCTACAGAATTAAAATTTTTATGCCTGAGGGTCAGAGAAAAATGAGGAAAACCTGAAATAACTGAACAGATGTACCCATCTAGATCACTGTGTCAGTGCTGCACACAATTCAAAGTGAAAAAAAAATCTGTATTTTTATTGGGTTGTCTTTAATCCTTTTCAGAATAAAAAATCTAGAATATATAGGATATTTTCTAACAGATAATATTACCCAAAAAAGACAGAATTAGTGCATGGCTTACAGAAAAAAAAATAATCGGTAACTAAACAATGCAATGGGCTTTTAATTGTCAACAAGGTGAAGCAAGAAAATTCATGCCCAGCACAGATGAGGCACAGTGCATTATGCCTCCATTTTGAGTTCTCGACAAGCCTGTGTCTGCAGTTCCATGTTATTCCCTGAGAACAGGGCTGTGCTGCTCCAGCCACTGAGGGAAGCACAGGGAGGCTCTGGCACAGCAGCACCAGCACCAGCACCAGCCTGGCTCCTGGCACACACCTGCACAGCACTGGAAAGGCAGGAGGAGCTGGAAGGGAAGGGAAGTTTCCTTGGATAATACAAAACTTCAGGTCACCTCTCCTTCTTCCTCCTCCTTACAGGATTTTATCAGCCAGGCACCTGGATCTGCAGGACTGCAGGCATCCAGCTGCACAAGTCCTACTGCTTTGGTATGAAATATTATGAAATATTTCTTACAGCTTTTTATAAATGTGCCATCCAACTCCAAATCAACCATACACATGCAGGCTAAACACTGAAAAACCCCATGTTTCATCTGATCTGATTTTAAATAAAAAATGAAACAAACAAACCCCCAAACTTCCTGATTGAAACAGTAAAATCAGTGATTTTAACTCTCCCTGCCTCACTTAACTGTTGTGCAAATGAATGAAAAGCACATTACAAAAGATACTGCTAATGTAATAAAAACAGCCCGTTAGCATGTTCATTAATTATCTTCATAAATATATATTGTGCCTTGCAATTAAAATTCCGTGTGCCTGAGTTGCCATGGCAGCACAACTTCCTCAGCACAATAAATTCTTCCAGCTCAGCCAGGGCCAAGGCTACAAAGCTGGAGGCAGGCTGGATTTGGAACATTTCGGGGCAACCAGTGGAGACAGGGCAGAGATTATGAGGAAAAAATAGCTTTCACTGGATAGAAAATGCAGGAATCGATATTAAGCGAGCCGTGGGCGTTTCCAGGGTAACTTCTGAGGAATGCAAATCCTGAGTTCTTTTTCTTTTCCCCCCCATCTGAAATTGCCTTCCTGGTGCCCTAATAGCTAAAAACAACTCTGCCAGACTCTTTGGGCAGCACTCACCTTGGGCAGCCCAGCTGGAGCTATAAATAGTGCTGCTGCCATCTGCCACCCTATCCCACACTATCCCTGTGCTGCCAGCGCTGCCAGAGGATGGCCAGACCTTTTGCCAGGCCTGCAGGACCATGCTGCCAGGCACAGATAATGAGGTGAGGAGCAAAAATGGGACCACTGTAATTAACTGCTGCTTTGGTAGTCATTACTGTAAAGAAACAGGAGGAATGCTCAGAGAATCTGTCAAAGGACAATTAATAATACCATGTACTGTGTGTGCAGGCGCTTCTCTTACTGTAGGGTTCAGCCACGATTCCTCACAGAGACACCATCCTTGCTTTCATTTTCATAGAAATAAGTAACAGGTAAAAATAAACCTCAAATATCAACTGTGGTAGCCAAAAATAATCCAGCTGGGGAGCCAAATCTAATGTTCTGAGTGAGTCAGCACCTAGAAACTGGAGCGAGTTGAGAGACCAGGGTTTGCCTCTCCTGCCCTTTTGCTCTGTCCACCATCCCCACAGCAGCACAGACATTGGGGCAGACCCTGTTACTGCTGCTGAAAGACAAAAGATGACAGGAAAGCACTTTTCCCTTCCAGAGTAATCCAGACAGCTCGGAATTTCAGAAGCAACCCTCTTGCTCTTGGCATGTCTGTGGTTCGACATCTTTCATGTAATGCCTATCCCGTGGATCAATGGGACCACTCTGAGCATGTGTGGCCACCATGGCTAAGAAACACCTGATTCTAGTGGTGAAACACACTGCACCTGATTTCAGTGCTGAAATACACTGCACTGAAGTTGACTACAAAATTATTGTCTGGCACTGCCAAATAACATTGCTAATTTGGGGGAAAAAAACGCATTGTACTGGAAGCATTCAAGGCCATGTTGGACAAACTGGTCTAGTGGAACATGTTCCTGCCCATAGCAGGGGGTTGGAATCAGATGAGTTTCAAGGTCCTTTCCAACCCAAACCATTCCACGGTTCTATGATAATTAATCTCTTTTTTTTTTCCTCATTAAATACTTTGGGGCTTGATTCTGTTCTCACTATGGCCAGAGGCAGAATTGCTACGCTATGGCCACACTGTTCATAAATAGAAGTGATATCTGCATAAAGATTTTGACATAATCATTCAGAAATTATATAAAATTCAGCAACGTGTTTCTTATGTTTCTATATCTATCCTTGTAGGGTTGCAATCAACTGATTCAGATAAAACACACAGTTTTATTTTTTCGAATGGTGTGGTTCTGAGTACACTGGCATCCCCAATATTCTTGATGGTTTAAACACTGATCTCTTGTTTCTCTGCTTCCTTCTCTGCTCATCCCATACTGCAGACCAGGGGTAATTCTCCTGTACTCAGCACTTATGGTACTGCACAAGGAACACTGCACGCCCTGGGTCAGGTCCATCAGATTCATCTCTTGTAACTACAAAGTGCAGAGGGCACAGCAGAGATCCACCAGGATGGCTCAAGGCTGAAGCCTGTGACACAGGAAAAGGCCAGGACTGCCAGGTTTAAGTGGACAAAGAGAAGGCCAAAGTGCAAGCCAACTGCAGTTTATCAAGGGCAAAACATCCTTCTCTGATTCTCTATGTTCTACACTTACAGAATCTCCAAGTCATTTAAGCCAAGCAGTTTTTTCTGCAATTTGGACATGGCTTATTTGTATTGGTACACTGGTATTTTCTTAGTACAGGAAATTTTCATTTTCTATCGTTTTGATACAAAAACTCTTTTGACATAAACCAGAACTGCCCAAAGCCTTTTCAGATAGAAAAAAAATAACATCAAGTGATAACCTGTTGTTTATCACAGCAGTATCTCTGAATAAATGAGCAACTTCATAGCCTCTACATAAACGTCCCCAGCAGCGCTCAGACCTACTCTTAGTGTTCTGCTACCAAATCCAGCAACAATACCTAATGTTTTCCTAAAAGATCATGCTAATTGCATTATTTTATGATGATGCATTTTAAGCTCAATTTTGCCTGCAGTCTTCCAGTTTTTGGGGGCCTGTCATATTCTAAAGAAAATACTTATTTCTTCTACCTATAAAATCTAACAGGTGCAGAATGGGAGGTGCAATTTCAGACCCATCTGCGCTCGGTTTTAAATGCCAGGTAAGGCCCAGTGAATTGCCAGCACACGCACTGCTCACACCAACAGCTTTGTGAGCAAGGTCACACTAACACAACTGCCACTCACCTTCAGGAAGGAGATGTGAGAATAACAAAATCTCATTTATCCTGGGCTATTTTTCCTCTGAGATGTCCTCTACACTGATGCTGTGCAGTGATGGGACACTGGGAAGCCAGGGCATGAGCACTTTATCCAGAGAAGATTCAGAAAGGTCTGTCAGGTGTTCCTAGACCCAGCTGTAGCTGCCTTGGTTTAGAGACAGCCAACAGTCCTGCTCCCAGGGAAAGGCCTAGCTACTCCTCTAGACACCCTTCCCCATCTTTGGCTGTGCCTCCTGGATGGACCCTGCAGGCACACTAAGAAACTTGTCCTGTCTCTGCATTTGTTTAAGACCTCTGCTGCAAAGACTGCAGCTCTTCAAGAACACTTTGAGTAGAGAAGAAATTGGAAAATGAAGATTTCATTTGGGAACCAAGCTACTAACTTGACCAACTAACGAAAGTCACCTGCTGTATGGGCTGATAAGACGTTCCAGCTCAGCTCTGTATTTTGTAAAATCACAGAATGGTTTGGAAGGGACCCTGAAGACCATCTTTATCCAACCCCCTGCCATGGGCAGGGACACCTTCCACTAGACCAAGGTGTTCCAAGCCCCATCCAGCCTGGCCTTGAACTCTTGCAGGGATGCAGCAGCCACAGCTTCCCTGGGCAGCCTGTGCCAGGGCCTGACCAGAGGCACTGGTTCACAAGGATGACAGCCAGGGATCAGGATTTTTTTCCCCTGACAGCAGCCAGGATCTTCCAAAGCTTTCCCATTTCCTTTGAGTGGGCATACACCACGCCTGCCTCCACACAGAGATTTGTCAGTAGTGAGGTACCTAAAGAAGTCGCTTTAGTACCTACAGAGCAAGTCAGCAGGAGATAACAAATATTCCCATGTATTTTTTAGAAGATAATCTTTCTGACAAGGTAATCTCTAATGTACTCTAACCCACGTACTGTTAACTTGAGCACTCTTGGCACTTTAAATATCCACTTTTGCTTCACATGGGAATTCGCCCCAGCAGTGGAGCCAGTGAAACAGGAACATGACTGTTCTCTAGGCAGCCAGCAGAATTGAAGTTTCTTGTAAGTGAGTCTATCAACGATTTTGTTTCAATTATATGTTCAGACTGCCAAATTGGATAAAACGAATCCTTTGTTTAACTTTCATCTCGTCCTTGAAAAGATAAATTCACCTGCCTGAATAAGCAAAACAAGCACAGATGAGGTTTTTTTCTAAGCACAGATCTCGTCCTTGAAAAGATAAATTCACCTGCCTGAATAAGCAAAACAAGCACAGATGAGGTTTTTTTCTAAGCACAGAGAAATAGTAAGTCAAACTGGAGGTAAATCAACCAGCTTAAAAAACCCTCTTATCAGTACAGAAATAAACAGTCAAATTTATCTGCAATTTTAGAATTCTTTGACTAAAACAGAATCACAGAGGTGTTGAAGTTGGGAGGGATCTCTGAAGATTGGTCAATCCAAGCTCTGCTCACAGCAGCTGCTCAGGACCACATCCAGTCAGGGTTTGAGTGTCTTCAGGGATGGAGATGAAGCTGCCTGTTCCCTTATTTCACTAATCTCACAGTAACAAGTTTTTTTCTGAGCATTAGACAGAATATTCTGCATTCCAGTCTCTGAGCACTTCTTTTTGTCCTGTCACTGGATAACTGTGTTTGCCTCACTTCCTTACCAGCCCCTGTCATCAGGTTTTTCACATATGGGCAAGACTTTCCCTTTCCCCTCCATTTCCCTCCCCATGCCCTTGATGTGTATTTGCCACTACCATTTAAAACCTGAGAGCAGTTAGTAAGAGCTCACATTTGGCTCTCTCTGGCCCCTGCACCTTCCAAAACTGCAGCACTGCCATGAATGGGTAAAACACACCAAGCTCACAAACCAATACCTTTGGAAATAGCATACTTCTTTGATTTTGTCTGTATTTAGAGGAGATCACCAATTTTTTTTCCATTTCTGCATCAGACAGGATGTTTCCATCACAGTGAGGTTTCCAGGCCAGAAACCAGTGTTTTGCTTGTAAAATACTAAGCCTGAAGCACTACAGGAGAGCAGCAGAAAAGGGTTTTATCATTATTCTTCACACTTTAATTACCTTTATCAAATGCCAACTGAGACAAGCTATTTTTAAGCCCTACCACTGACTCTGTAATTATATTAACTTAACACAGATTTTATTCTTCTCTACTTATACAGGTCTATCCTAAATAAGCCTTAATATATTTGTGCAGAAAGTACCATAGGATATTTACACACCAATCAATTGGAAAGCAGCAACCTCCAGACACAACTTGAGGTTAAACTTGCAAGTTGAACACCCACAAATTACAAAAGAAAACCAAAGGATAAACTGAAATGATTTAGCACTTCAGTAGCAGAGATGAATGGTCACTAAAAGATTTGCTATTATGTGGTAGAAATACAATTTGTAATAGTGCAAATACAAATTGGCATGGTGTAATTTAAGTATTACTTATGCGGTATAATTTTTATCCCTTGAAAAAACAAACAATGAAAACACCTTTTTTTAATCATCACTTTCAGAGTTAGTATCTGCCATTAAAACAGTAATATTTGCCAAAAAGCAATGGAAGGTTATTAAATTCTTGTATTAGCTCATAATGATTGATATTAGAAACTCTCAGTTTTACTTATCATCAGTTTTGTATGCAAGCTTCTTTACCTTAGATAAATCTATATTCTGAACCAGACAAGATGAGTCTTTCTGGAGGCCCTGGATAAAAGGTGTCCAGCACTGAAGCCATCTTCAACACTGAACTGTTGAGGGAAATTGAGAAGAAAAAAGCCACAAACCCACAGGAAAAGTCCAATGAAGAACAGCTGAGTGAGCAGGGGTTGTTTAACCTGGAGAAAAATAAGTTCAGTGGGGACATTTGCTCTCCACAATCCCCTGACGGGAGGTCGTGGCCAGGTGGGGGTTGGGCTCTGCTTCCAGGGAACAAGTGACAGGGAAGAGGAAATGGCTTTACCCCAGCCAGGGGAGGTTTGGATTGGACATCAGGAAGAATTTCCTCACAGCAAGGATGGTCAGGCAGAGGAAGGGGCTGCCCAGGGAAGTGGTGGAGTCCCCACCCCTGGAGCTGCTCAAGGAATGACTGGACATGGCAGTCAGTGCTCTGGGCTGGGTGACAAGGTGAGGATCTGTCACAGGCTGGACTTGCTGACCTTGGAGGCCTTTTTTTCCAGTCCAAATGATTCTGGGATTCTTTTCCACAGGCAGGGAAACTGTGCCCCTGGATGCTGAGCAAAGGCAGAGGAGCAGCCCGCTGGAAAGAAAGGAGAAGTTGCCCACTAACAACGTAGGGAAGCAGAGCCCAGCAGGAACCAACAATGTTTACATCTAACACTTCAAAGGCAGGGATGCAAGGAGAAAAATGAGTGAACTGTCACAGACTAACACACACAAGCAGCACTATGAACTGGAACTAGTGCCAAAAGGTTTTCCAAAAATTTCCTTTTCTGGGCAAGGTCCTAACAAGGATTTGGACTCATGTTCAGATGGGCTTTTTCTGGCCAAAGAAGCCTTACAGTTTTTAATGCCTGATGGCTGAGCACACCAAGAAAGGCAGAGTACACCCATCTCACATCTGCTGTCTTCCTCAAAGCTGGGACCTTCAGACATGAGAAATGTCTATTTAAATCCTTCTTAAACCAAGGAGAAAATTTAATCCAATTCTTCTGTATCTTCCTCAGTGAGTGTCCAAAGACATCTCTCTCAAACATTCAGCTCTTTCTCAAACATTCAAAGAAAGCAGACTATCATCACAAGGGGGGGGTCAAAGGATGGACAAAGGAGGGAGAAAAAACTAAATCCATTACCACAAAAAAACTATTTTAATAAATCCAAATCTTGGTAGACAGTCTATTAACACAAGTTTAAAAGGTGAAGAATAGAAAGAAGGAGCAAAGATCCCAAACCATAAAAAAATTCATGCTGTTTGATTTGAAAGACTTCTTTTACACGTTTTGAGCTGGAGCAAAAAATGCTTTTTAGGAATATTCTCAGCCCTGTGTAACTTGCACATATGTGCTAACTCAAAATATAATGCAACCCTTCATTGTTCTGGAAAGCTAAAGGAATGCTAAGTATAGCTCAAATCCTGACAATATTTTTTTAAAAATACCTAATTCGTTCATTCTATGTACCTCTGCTTTGATAATTATTTCTTTTCATCTCTCCCTGACTCACACACTGAGGCGACCAAAGGAGAATGAACAAATAGAGGTAGGAGGGGAGTTGAGAAGTGGCATGGACTTGAAAAGCTCTGAATGCCTTCAATCATCTGGAAAATCACAAGTACCAATCTTTTAACTTCTGTAATTAAAGACTAATGACACGAGCTGAGCAGCTCTTAGGAGTTCATTGCTAGGTACAATTACATTTTAAAAGGCTTTTTCTCATTCTTTAGTGCTGCTTTTAGTACCTAACACAATATTGAAACAACTATACATTTAATTCCATACTGAAAAACACAACCTGACTTGCAGTTGTGAAGGGCAAGAAAAAACTGTCAGGGAGGCACCAGAGGGAAGCCAGAGCTCTGCCATTCCTCAGCCATGCTCATCTCTCAAAGGAAAACTACACCTGGATTTTATGGGAGAAGAAATGACAGCAAACCGTGCTGAAACTCTTGAAAAGGTGAGGGGAAGTTGCATTTTCCTCACAGGTGTGATGCATCATCAGTGCTGCACCCTGCCTTGGGGGTGCCCCAAATCTCTGAGGCCATGTCACCTTCTAAGTACTGCTAGACTGCCCTCATGATATGAAATAAAAACCAGAAAGAGCAGAAAGAATCTTAAAAATGGGCTAAGAGAATAGGCATGATGGTGTCCACCATGTTCAGATTTTAACTGATGCTCATGCACAAATCTGTGGCAAGATTTTGAGTTGTTGCTCCAAATATCTCCTTTACTCTCAATTTGCTGCCTAATTTTGGCAGCTATTGTCAGCAGGTATTTTAGAAGTACAATACACACTCCTCAAAAAGGATATTGCATGTCACCACTCACTGTGCCACATCCACACCAACCCACACCCACAACGAATTGTACTGGATAATTGGTCACATTTGAAGAATAGGAACTAAATTTTGTAAGGACTAAAAATTGCTCAGCACTCCCTACAATTAAAAGACAATAGTATGTACAATATGCTGTATTTTAACTCTAAATTTAGAAAAATCACTATCTCCAAGTCCAACACAGAAAGTCTTAAAGAAATTATATGCATCAAACACCCAACATTTTATATTTAAGAGAAAGCAGTGAAATACAAAATGAAAAAAAAAATTAAAATTGCAGTTTAAGTCAAGTTGAAGTGCATGAAAATAGCATAGTGGGGCCAAAACACAAGGTTGTAAAAGAAGGAGCTTGCAGATTCCTTTTTTTCAAAGAGAAAGAACAGTAATTCTGTCAGTGCTCAGGCCCAGGAGATGGGAATCAGGAGAAAGGAAATGCATTTGAAAGTAATCCATGTCAGACTAATACCAACATACATCTCTTTGACATTAACACAGACCAACCAACACAAATAATGTGCAGACAGTAGTTAATCTGTTTATATTTCTACTTTGCTTTTCAGTTAAGAATAGATTTTGTGAAATGAAAGGGTTTACTGAAATCTACAGACAAAGTTCTGCCACTTTTCAGTAATTATTTAGCAATTGTTGCAATTAAAGAGACAAAACTAGAAGTTGATAATTTCTCCCAAAGAACAGCAATCTCTGTTGATATAAACAAGGTTCTCCATTACTCCATTTTTAATCCTCACTCTCCTGTACAGATGTGTTTAACAAAATCGAGTAACTATTAATTTTTAACTACCCAAACACAAATTTTATCAAGGCCTTTATAAATGCTCAGACCTTGTGGATTCCAAGTCCTCTGGTTTTTAATAATACAACCGTATCTGGAATCGGTTTGGCATGTAAATGTAGCAAAATAACATGTTCAGAGAGACAGTTTGTACCTAAAAAAATGGCTATACAGAAAAATTTCTCTTTTTTCCCCTCCAGTATTTTCAAGCAGGGAGAATGCTTCTAAGTTCTGGGAAAAAAACCCAAAAAACCAACACAAAACAACCCCAAAAAACCCCAAAAAAACCCCCCATAAAAACCACAAAAAAACCCAAAAACCACAAAACACGCCCCCCCCCCTCCCCCCCAAATGTTTCTTTCTAAATACCCAATAGCAGAAACAGAAAATAGCACTGTTCAAAGGATGGATGTGGAATTAGCACTGATAAATCCTACCAGGATAGACTTTTCCCACTTTCACACCTGTGACACAGCAGGCAAATGGACTGAATTAATTTTTCACAACAGCGAAAAGAAGGAGAAAGGTATTTTTAGAAGAGAAATAAAACCAAGTTTAGTTTTTAAGAGAAACTCTCACCTGAGACCTTCTCCTTTCAGGATTCCTGCCAGTAATTCCTCTTAGTGAATACAAGAAAAACTAAACCCCAAATAAAGGAACAGGAGTAAGGCAAGAGCCTGGGCTGGTAAGGAAGTTGCACAAAACAAATTAATTACTTTTATTAGTAGCTGTACACTCTGGGAACCACAACATACATACCAAACCAGCTCAGTCTAAGCTTGAAATGACTTGTACAGATCTAATTTAATTTATCTTTCATATAAAATAGAACAAATGATTGAACAGAAACACCTAAGTTTGAGAAGCTGCACTGCAGCCCATGTTGGATACTGGAACTGAACAGTTCAGTGACCTACAAAATATTGGCCTTGTTTAGAAAACTGAAAAAATACCTGAAAATTTTCAGAACAGAAAACTACTCAGCTCCACTGCATTCAGCCTTCTTTTTACATACACCTTCAAAATGATTCAAAATCTTCCTTACATCAAACAGCATCAAAACAAGCAATTTTTTTAATATACATATGTACTGTGACAACATCACTTGCCTGTTTTGTGCAACTACTGAAAAACATTCAATCCCAGCGAGTACATTACCCCCAACCTCCTTGCTTGTGCTGTGTGAGAGATTTCTTGTCTTATTGAGCAGCCTCACTGAAAGCTCCTCCCTTTGTTTGCAAATCCTCAATCTCACTAATAAAAGAACTCCCACATCAGTAAATACTACCTAGAGCCCATATTATTTCCATTACTAACACTAATGGCAATGAGGTAACTCTGCCTCAGCTCTGACTCAGACATCCTCATTTTACCACCATTATTCTTCAAACTCTCAAGCTAAGCAGTGCTTTAAATCACTATTACTCCTGGTTTTTACTTTTACTTCTTGATTTTAACACAATAGACACTTGCTTTGCTAAGAAAAAAATACTGGTTTTCCACATAATCATGGAGTATTTTCCAAGCCTTTTGGGGAATCAGAACTATGGAAAGATGTATGTATTAAAGAACAAGATCAGCAGTCAACTGAACACAAAATTCTTAACATAAATGGGGAATATGATAATAACCATTAACGTGTGTGAAACAGTTGTAAGATTTGATTTAAATTGTGTATGTATATATACTTAGTATGTTAGGTTCTAAAGGAATCTGAACAGTACAAAAATTAAAAGAAAAACTATTAACATTTGACTTGTAAGGAGAAAATGACTAATTAAGACAAATGAGTACACTACATTTGCATTTAGCATACAGAACATTATACATTGTCACTGGATTTGGAACATTTTATGCTAAAACCTTTCTCAAAACAGACAGGTGTCTTTTCCACTTAACAGTGGTTAAATCTCTTGGCAGCAGTACATGCACTAAATATGACCAATGTGAACAGAAATAAAGGTTATTTTCATTTAGACAGTGGCATTCAGAAGAAGTAATTTTCTCTAATTGGCTTCTGCCTACGAGCACCTACTCTGAGATGACAGAGGCAGAGAAGCATAGCTGCCATGCAGTACACCAGCAGGATTGATGGTTTGTAACAAGAAATGAAGATGAGACATTTGAAAGTCTACTGAGACTCTGATGGTGTAAATTACAAAACAGTTTCTGAGAAAAACTGAAGCTACTTTAAATAATTACTAATGTAAAGTCATAAAATTAAGTAAGGAAAACTAAAGTTGATACATTTCATTTTTCTGCCCCTCCTTAAGAAAATTACCTCTCTGCTGCAAGGAACCTCCTTGGTTTCAGCAACCAGCCAGCCTCCATTTCCCTTTGGAAACAGGATCCCAACTGACACCTGCTCAGCAATATTTTCCTTCTATTTTATTGGCCAGACTGAGCAGACATCTCCAATAAAGCACAGCCATCTACAGCCATCATGGCTCACCCAGCACCCACGTTCCCTGCAGTGGCACCCATGTTCTGTGCAGAGGCACCCACGCTCCCTGCAGAGGCACCCACGCTCCCTGCAGAGGCACCCACGCTCCCTGCAGAGGCACCCACCATCCAGAGGAATCCTCACACAGTGCTTCACTTAAAGCAGTCTCTTATACACTCCACTTTCAACATATTTATTAAAATAAATCTATTTATTCTCCCAAATGTTTTGTTGTTGAATCAGTTGAGAAGGCTTTACAAAACTTTGCCTTCCTCCTGAAAACATGCTCTGTGTTTCAGTAACTTTAATAGTGGTGATTAAATATTAGCACTGACATCTTGTAATTAAAAAGTGTCCATGGGTATTGTTCCTATTTCAAATCTGTTTGGAAAAGCTTCACCAACACTCTGATCTCTCACTTGTCTTTTCAGTTCCCCTATATTTGTAGCAAAAAATCCCAAGGCTGCTTTCAGTGCCCAATTACAGAACAATGTTATCCTCTAACTGCCTAAGACAGCTTTTCATGAAACTTGCTCTCACCAATACATCACTATTAGAGATGCATTAAAATGTATTTTTAGCCTCATTTCTTATGGAAATTAATCTCTCCCACCTACTCCAGCCTTCTCTCAGTTTGTATCTCCTTCCAATACCCATGGCCAGGGCCAGCAGGAGGGGATTTTCACTAACATATACAGGGAAGGTACTTGGCATTTTTAACTGTTGCCCATTGAAATATTGTTTAAAAAAACTGTTTATGACCAGTAGATCAGAAAAAGAAAATTAATTACTTCAAAATTTGTGTTTTCACTAAATCCTTGCCTCTACAAATCTGTCCTGCCCATCACTGATTGCAAAGCCAATACCTGCTGTACCTGTATAGAACTAATAGTTACTTACCAAAACCCATCCATGTATTTCTCAAAGGGATTTTGAGAAACCAAGGGATGTTGAGAGACACTACATTTAGAGTGGAATTTTTTTAACTTGTGGAAGTGTGGTCCTGAGGACTTGAGTAGAGGTAGCTTGGAAGTTAAAATTCATGACAAAAGTCAGTCTTGTTTTAAATTTTGGCCAACACCTTCTTCTGCATTGCGTGTATGCACTTCTGTTTGATATTTAGTTAACTCTGAGCAAGCTTCTCTTGCAACAATTTCTTCTATGTCATTCACTTTTCTTATTTTTCCAAGACTGAAATTGGTCCTCATGTAGTAATGTACAGCACAATTTCTTTCACAAAGGAACCACAATTACGCCCTGTCCATAGGGTTTGTACCTTCATTTTTTTTACTTTTGGGCTCAGCTGTGCTTTAATCATTATTAAAACAAATTAATTCTGCTCTTTCCTTGATAACTTCAAGTATTTAGTTGTTCTTTTGGAGTGGATGAGACCTTTGCTTCTAACCTAGACAGAAGACAGTAAAAGGCACATGATAATTAACATAACTGGCATCACCTGCAGCATGAGGGGAACATCCCTACAGCAACCACAGATCTATCTATTCACAGCAATAATCTTTTCTCAGCTCCTTTTTTTGAATAAAGAATCATGAGTTACACTACAAACAGTGCTTCAAAGCCTTACATTTATTTACAGTCAGTAATTCATCCCCATCCACATCCTCCATAAATACACTACCAGTACACTTTACTGCTCATTTAATCTTCCCATGAGCAATGCTACAACAATCCCATAAACCACTGATTTAAGCCTCCATAGCCACATCCATGCAAGTACTAGAATTATTTTGCTATTTTACACAGGCTTTAGAAAGCTCTATGTAGTGGTGAACCAGTATTTCCTGCACTAACAACCAAGACTCTTGTTAGAATTTTACTGCCCTGACATACAGATAGGATATTATTCACATCCTCTCATCAACCTAGAAATGCCCTAAACATGAATAACTAACAGTACCTGGAAGCCTGGGAAGTGTGGTTGAGTTGGTATCAAAAAGTTCATTTTTTCACTGTATTTCTTGTATAATGGTGCCAGAGTGACACTCAGCTCAGACAGAGCATCCAGTTACCTTTGCCAGAGGCTGCAGCCTCTGGCAGAGCTTAGAGCACTGGATGAAACCAAAGGAATTGCTGAACACTCCCCTGCCATATACAAAACTTACAGAGGCCCATTCTGAAGCATGCTGACTCCCCAGGACAGAGTTTTCACTCTTCTGATTCTTCAAGTTATTTTTATGGAGACAAACTTGCCACTAATGTCAGTGTAAGATTTTTCTTGCTGGTTTTTGTTGCAAGGTATTTTTGAGGCTGATCTGGAGAAAATGCAGCCTCAGCAGAAGTTTTCTTCACATTTTAAGGTGGAAATTTTTCAAACTCTGGAAGTTGGCCTGCCTAGCTATCCTGAGAAACACACTGACAGCTTTCCTGAGAAAGCCTTTGCTAGGCTTTCAGTTTCACAGAATTTAGACTCAATTAGGTTGGAAAAGACCTCCAAGAGCATAGAGTACAACCTGTCACCCATCCCCACTTTGTCAGCCAGCCCAGAGCACTGAGTGCCACATTCAGTTGCTCCTTGAACAGCTCCAGGGATGGAGGACTCCAGCACCTCCCTGGGCAGCCCCTTCCAATGCCTGAGCACCATTCCCACGAAGAAATTCCTCCTGATGTCCAACCTGAGCCTCCTCTGGCTCAGCTTGAGGCTGTGTCCTCTTGTCCTGCTCCCTAGAAGCTAGGAAAGTAATAGTACAAATTGCAGCAAAGCCCTTCTTCACACAGTCCCATAAAAGCTTGGAATTGTGTGATTGTTGGGGACAATAGCAAGAAATGGAGTTCTAAAACTTAATTTTTTTTAAAATGCATTATTCATCTCAATTAAGTTGAATTCCTGGCCCATTAAAGACATTGGTTCATTCCATAGACAAAGGATGCTGCTGATCACTCTGGTGTAGTCTTGCCTCACACCAAGAATTTCTAGGGACTGAGTGAACAAGGTGTTCCCAAACTGTTCTTCAGCTGATGCTTTCCTAAGCCTGTTGTACAGCTATTATTGCCCAAATCAAGACAGCACATACAAATGTAACAGTACCAACTTCTAAGAAAACTCTTATTTCTAACAGAATTGCTCTGTTACATAAACAGTGGAATTGGAGAAAAAAACCCCACAAACAACCCAGAGTGAAAGAATGGATCTTTTCTGCTTCTTGACATTAACAAGAAGTTAAAAAGAAATCTCTACTGGATGATGGAAAGAGAAAGGAGAAAAATTGCTGTCTGTTCCAGGAGAGCAGAACTGTGATTTATTCCAACCCACTTGTTACGGCCTATGTTATTTCTTACACCAATCTTGTATCTAACAGATGAAGAGCAGTGTAAGTCACCCACCCTGTCACCCCTCCTGGACACTGCACAAAGTGGCACTGCTGAGCTTAGGAGCACAGCTAACTTCAAGAATAAGTGTAATGGAAACACAGCCCAGCCAGACCAAGCTCTCAGGAGGGTGCAGTGGGTGCCACCACTGCTCAAGCAATGGCAAACACAGGCTCCAGCATTTGCTTCATTTCATTTCATTTCCCCCCAAACTGTTCAACCCTTCACCCACATTCTTGATCCAGTTAAAATCTCTCTTTTGGAGTAGAACTCTGAGTCTTGCAAAAAGTTTTTGCTGATCAAAATCCTTCTTGGTTTGCAACTGCTTTATATTAATTGTTCATGCCATGGAGACTTGCAGTTCCCAATTTAAACTAAAAAGTATAAAATGTGCTATTTGACACCTTGTTAGGAGGAACTACCTAAACATAATTTTGAAAAGAATTGAAACTTCCATTAGTTTCAGTCCCCTCTTAGCACAGCTCTTCCTCACTTCCTCTCATTCTGCTTCCACCCACAATGCTCTCAGGACAACATGCTGCACTGCTTGCTAGAAAAGCCTGAAAAAAACCTGGCTGCAACTACATGGAAAAGGGAGGATCAGTAAAAGAGAAGAATGATAAAATAAACAGAATTAAAAAAATCTATGTAAATGAAAGAGAAATAGGAGGAATGAAAACAAACCCATTACATTTAACTGACAATAGTATTCCTGTCAGTAGTGCAACCATCAGCTCCAGGGAGACAACAGAACAATCAGAAAGTGGATTTAGATTAAATAACTGTAATCCCCCTCTTGGCTAAAAAAATGATCCTCACATAATATATGAGTTAGAAGAAAATAATCAAATTTCAGATCCCAGTAAGTTTACAGACTATCTGTGAAGATTATTTACTTGTTACAGTAAGAAATCCAGAGTTGTTGAATTACCTGTATGAGACTTTGGGTTGCTCAGCAATCCTGAAAAATCAGGCCAGGTCTATTTAGGAGCTTTAAGTGAGTGTTTGGGAATTTTACTTTAAATCCCCAGGTATCCAAGTGCTGTTCTTTCTCTGCTGCACCTCAAAAAAGATCACAATATCCAAAGTTCTAAAAGCCATGAGGTACAATTTTTGTCTCCAAAAATCCTAGCTATTCTTGATTATTTATTGCCACTCTAACAGCCATCTGAAAATGACCTTTAAATTTCAAGACCTTTCCCTGTGGAAATATTTAATAATACTGAGGGTTTGGAAGAGGAGCAGTGAGGTTACTGATGTGCCAGGAATAGAGAACCTCTGAGAGGCAAACAAGGACCATCAAGAAGTGCAAAACTGCTCAGAACCCATCTGGATCAGCTATTGGTCATACCCTAATAAACGGGGGGGAGGTGGGATTTATCTGAGATATTTTACAGGATAGAGAGTTTATTCCTGAAGTTTGAAAAAATATTAGCTGAAGTTTAAACAATATAATGAGAATATATGCTTAGAGATAGAGAAGGTGCCAGAATAGATCGAATTTGGATCATCAGGTATTTTCTTCAAGATAAAAATAAGGATGGACAACCAGGAGATAAAGTGGTTGTTTGAGACCACCAAAAAAACCTCCATCCTTTTTTTCCTAAATAATTTTTAGTAATAAAATTTAGAAATTAAAAAAAGCAACATGCATTTCTAAGTAATCTTCCCCTTCACAGGTTTAAGTAAATTATTTTAATAGAAAAAAATTTATAGAAATCAAACCTAGTAAAGGTGACTATAACTAAGTTGCTTCTCTTTTCTTTCACGCTCTGCCCTACTGAGAGAAATAAATTAGCTAATCAAAAGTGTAAAAAACAATTGCTCCAGAGTCCAATATCTGACAACAATATAAAGAAACACCCTCACAAATAAGGCAAAGGCTTTAGGCAAAATATTCTGATCACACTTCAAACTTCCACCTTTTCACAGCTTCCCACACTGAAGGGAATGAATGCTTTGCAGTATCACTCTCATTAAAAACCATTTTGTCATTGAAGGGGTCAGTGCTGGTGAAAGGATGGCTCTGGTTGTGCTTTGTTGTTTGCTTCAAGGTTTTGCTAACACGGCCTGGATGAGTTCCAATCCCAATCTGGAGCTCCCTGCACGCTCCCAGATGGGATCTCTGCATGTGACAGGCTGAGGAGGAAGGACATTCTCCTTCACCCCAGCTCAGAATGCATTTATGCCTTTTCCTAAACAGAGATTTACCTTCTGTGAGTTACCTAACTAATAATGAAATGAGTGTGAATTGAACATTGCACATTTTTAAAGCCTTTCACTACAAGTTTGAACAGTATTTCTTGTCCTAAAAACGAGAGATCAAACCAAAACCAAAAAGAAGGAAAGCATCTTTTCTATCAATGTTGAAAACAAGTTCTCAATCATGCTGGTTTATCAACATTACTAATCTGTTAGGGGAAGTAAGCAACTGTGTCTAAGTTCAATTTTAGTGACATTTCTCTAAATGTAACAACTAAAATTATTATAAATATTATGAACACGTATTTTTATTGCAGTTCAGAGCAAAGATTTTGCTACCAATCTTCTGAACCAGCCTAAAAAACTGAAGTTACCAAACCAGGATACAATTCCACGGCACAAAGTCTTGAATTCCCATTCTAAATCTAACTGAATTCATCGAACTTCAAGAAGAATGGAATCTAAATATAACACAATGTATGCTAATACTGCCCTAATTTTGAAAGGAAACGATTAATAAGAAAGCAGGTCAACTCAAACACTGCCAGAGATGCTGCTGCAAAGAACCAAAAGAAGTGAAGAGACTGAACCAAGGTAAATCATTCTGCACAGCTCCAACAGCAAGAGCCACAACCTGAACTTGATTTAAACACATGAAATTATTTTGCTGTGGACAATTCAGGTGGAAGAGTAATAAACTGAAGTGTGGCTAACAACCTTCTGTCGTGCACAAAGTTCTCACAGGATGGAAAAAGGCTTCTTGCAGCAGCAGCCAAGGAAGCAAACAGCTAACAAAAGTTCTACACACCATCAAACAGTTACAGTACAGTGTTCTGGTTTTAAGATTACAGCTTCATAAAAATAGAAAAGAAGGTTTTGCATAAAAAAAGTCCCACACACTCCCTATGGCAGTTGAGATTCCAACTCTAATTTTGCATTTTTTAACAGTCCATCAGACAAACTGGACAGTAACAGATGACAGCAACAAAAGTAAGACTGAATATTTCATCTAGTCATGGAATGGTTTAATGTCTTTTATATTCATATTGCACTTTCAGGAAAAATGGCAATACCCTGTTAAATTAAAAAAATATATATATCAAAGCAGTTCAATTAGGGGGAAAGGGAAGACTGGACAAAGAAACTAAAATTGAATTTAGCCAAACTCTTTGGAGATACAAAGTAGAGATACAAAGTTTTCAAAAGTATAACCCAAGGCTATTATTTGAGCTATTCTGTTTACATTTAAAGGCTTTTTATTAGTATTGTGAAATACTATAGAATTACATTCCTAGAACTAGCATTTTTACATGCATGAAAAAATAAAGCTGTTTTCAAATCCTGCCTGTCAATTCATTTATTTCAAAAATAGACAGAAAATGTGAAGTGCAATGTAGCAAACCAGAGATAAGTGTTCCCTCCCTTTCCTCTTTCACAGTCTATGATTTCTTAGCAGTATTTTTAACAGGGATGAGAAATGGGATTTTTGGTACATATGTTACCATTGTCTCCAGCCGAGCACACAAACACAGAGGCACATTTGTTTCATTAGCAGTGCTCCTGCTCCACTCCAGCCTGCTGGGAAGGAGACCCAGTGAGCCATGGGGCAGCTGCAGAAAAATCAGGAGTTTAGGGCCTGCCATATCACTGTTAGGCTGAATGTGAAAACTGAGTCAAACTTCCCTAAAGTTCCAAGGTTCCCCTGAGGGAATGGGAATTTTCTTGCAGCAGGAATGAAGGGTGAATATAACTTAGCTATATTCACCTGAACTAGGTTTGATTTCTGTAAAAATGTACATAACTAACAACACTAACACACAATCATACTTAAAAGCTGCGGAGATGCTTTTGGATAAAAATATTGCCAAGTTTTAAAGATTTCTAGACTGCAAACATTGTTAAGAGACATATTAGAAATGCCTGCCAGTGCCCACACCTTCCCTTTTCAGTATTTTAAATTGACAGTGACAACAATATTTGCAGTATGGTAACAGATAAAAATCCTACAGTATAATCCAAACACCACCTGAAATTTCAGAATTTTCTGTACCAGCACTTTGCCTCTGAAATAATAATTACTCTATAAGGAAAAACAAAAATGGTCTTGCTGGCTTCTGCAAGCACGATGAGAAACTGTACTCTATGAAAATGAAAAAGACAAACTCAGTCATCAAAAGAACTTAAACACTGACATCCAAAACTGCAATTTTGCCTGACATTTTCCCATCTTTTCCATAACATGAAGAGCAAGATGATTCAAGCTAGCCTGAAGGTGCAGGACTACATGGAGCTGCAAAACAGAACAAATTGGAACACAGAGAATCCACTTCATGATTTAGGCACTCAAATCTAGCAAAGGATGGACCAAGAATGGACCTTAAAAAAAAAAAGACATTTTATTCACAGAACATAACTATCAATACTGGCTTTAAAAGCAAATTAAAAAATGTTATTGGGGCAAACTGATGTTAACTGATCCAATTTTAAAATGAGAGAGTAGGATGGAACAGCCTTCCTCTCTAAAAAGCTAACAAGGATATATAGTTTTGGAGATTTGCTGACAGGCAGAGCTGTTTCCAATTCTATAAATACATCAGTGACAGTTCTTTCCAGATCTAGTTTGAATTCTGGTTTATATCTTGATAGATAACACATAATTTCAGACAACAGATAAAATCCTGCTGATTAGGAGTGGAACAATGGAGTTGGACTGGATGCTCACCACAGCTCATTAAAGGTACTTGCCTTGACTTTGCTGCTGCTTCATTATTAACTTTGGGGACTGTAGAAATACTTGAGAAAATAGCAGTGAGTTGTTGGGAACTGCAAAGTAAGTGTCCTCAGCCACAACAAGCTGCCAGGAGAAAGAGATTTTATCAAGGATTTTTTTTATTCCTTCCTGAATACAACACAGCAGTCTCTGCCCTTTCTTTTATCCTACAGGTTTGATACAAGTTTTCCAATGGCAGGATGAAGGGGAGGATTTGCTGGACTTCTGAACCAGCAGCAGATTGGTTGGGATGCTCACCCTCCTGGAGAGTCAGCAGCCCTGCTTTTGCAAAAAATGCTGGTTTTACATGGGGTTAAAAAGTCCTTTCTGCTATGACTGCCTATAAAATAGCTTGGCTCTAACCTCTGATATATATATATATATATATTTTTTTTTTTTAAAGTGAAAGTATATCTCTATATACTTCATCTCAGAACTAGCAATACAGTCCCCTTCACAGTTGGTGCTTTTCCAGAAGGGATTTTGCTTCTGTATCAAGAAAAGATGGAGACAGTTGATGATACAGACACTTCCTCACTGCCACCTTAACACACACATACAAAGACACACTCCTTCCTAAACTCTCTGGAATTTTTAACCCATTTCAGCTTTTACCACACAGAGAGTCTTTGGCCAATGCATCCCATGATTCACTATAGACACAGTTTGTTTTCACAGTGCTACCTGCTTTTTTTCATTGGTTGGTTGGTTGTTATTTGTTTTGTTTCTCTGGAACAGAAACAGTGAGTAATCATATCCAGTTCTCCCCCAGGACAATCCCAATCTCACAGATTTCTCAAACTCCACTGTACCTTATTCCTCTTTTCTAGGTTGGAAAATCCTAGAGACTTTAACTCTCCCCTAGAGAAAAGGAGTTCCTTTGCCATTCCTCAGAATTCCTTCCAGCTGTGCTACCAGGGACTAGGTACAGCTGGGATTCAAGATCTAGGCACATCGCGGTGATGGTAGAGATGATTTCTAGTAATCTTCTTATTATTTTTATAATTACTAATATCTCCACCCTTTTTGGTAAGCCATGGCTCCTTAAATTACCATCTCTATAAGGTGATGTACAGAAACCCTAAATTCCCTGACAGAAAGCAGATTCATTTTATTACTGTATGAAAAGCAAGACATGCTTTTCTTCAGAATTAATATTTACATTTCATCTCTTGAATTTCATCTGCCCCTGGAAATCCAAATCTTTCCCAAAACAAATTATCAGCAAGTATTCCTCACACACAACACATTTCAAATGTCTTTATACCAATGTAAAGCACTTACATCTTGGTATAATTTATTTTTAAACAAAATCAATACCATTATTACAAGAGCACTTGGTTATGATTTTTATTTTCAAATTACAGGCATTACTAATGCAACGAATTTCATAAAATAAGATGATCACTGAAATCCAATTGTATCAATGACCAACCATCACAGACATATTTTTAAAAGAAAAAAAAAAGGGGGGGGGGAAGTGGACAGAACTTCCAGTGGCATTTAAGCAATAACCTTCCTGTTCCACCACCAGAACCAGAGGAAATACAACAGACAAATAAATTATCTCCATAAACCCCATCCAAAACACTGATTCACCACCAAAATAGAGCTTCTTTAGTTAGCAACATTTACAAACAAAATCAGAGGCAAATGTTTCAGCCCAACAGAGGATGTTAGAGAACTTATCTGTCACTGAGGCTCTTGCCAAGACACCTGAAATCTGGTGAACAAGGTACAGCAATATTACTTCCAAGTATAATGAAATGCAGCCTGAGTACATTTCAGACTGGATGAAGTTCCTTTCAAGGACATGACCTTTCCAATACTCCATAGAAGTTTTTATATGAGTCAAGTGAAGAACACAGCTACAAACCAGCAAAACTGGATTGAAAACTCAAATTTAAAACTGCACTTCAAAAACCCAAAAGCCAGTGATCAAGTAAAGCACAGACAGCAAATGAAAATAATGAACTGGTAAGGAGCTCTCAAGGTAAGAGATCACAGAAATTATGTGAGTCCCGAGTTCAAAAATCTTGAACAAGATTTCATTATGACAGCTTGTAGTTCCACTTCACATGCGTTAGATTTTTTTCTTTTTTGTAAGGCATCTTCATAAGCCAACAAGAGATAATTGCCAGGACAGTATCAAATATCCAGTATTACAGAGAAAGTAGTTTTGGATAAACATCTTGCATTTACAGCCTGTGTTTGCTGTCTTGGCTTTGGTAATTTCAGCACACACTTAAAACTTAACCAACTTGAGCCACAAAGTGGTTCCCAAAGCCCCTGAAATGCAGCAAAAGCTTCCACAGAAACCTTGCCATTATGTGACTATTTACAATCCTGATGTACATACAGTTGCATTGAAATTCCCTATAAAAATTGCAGTGCCTGAAAACCTACCTGATTATAATGAAATTCTCATAGGAATTTGGCATGTTGAGGGCACAGATGCAAACCAGACTACTCTGTTCTTGACCTAATAACAATTCATTACTCACAGCATATAGATCTCTCTTCTTTTAATTACAACCAATTTCCTCACCATTAAAACCCCTGATTACCACAGCTCTGAAAAAGTCTTGCTGAGGCAGTTTAAGGCATTATTGCCTTCAGCTGTCTCTCACCCCATCTGTAGAGGATTCACTTCATGAGTAAGAGTTCCAGCAGAGTACAGGCACGTGCTTCAGCCCCACACACCACTACCCAAAAATGGGTTTGTGCAGAGCTGCCAATGACCCCAAACAACCCAGACATGAGGAGGTTCAGCTAGTGCCTTTCCTAAGGCAGAACCAATCTATTCTATCACAGAAAACATCATTTGGCCATTTAGAGCTCTAAATTTAGTTGCTCCACAAGAAGGACTTTTCCATAATACCTGCACAAGTCTAAACAACACTGGAGAGATGATACAAAGACTGGAAACCCTCACCTGGGACAGGTATTTGAAGACATTCCTGCCTAAAGTGTGTGAAATTTGAAGTAGTACATTTTTTTCACAAGTAACTTGGGACCCTCTGTTACACTCGCCCAAACCACTACACTGTACCTCACTTAAATATCTCATAAAATGGGACTTTTTCCACGATGAGAAGAATTTGTGCTTATTGAAATAATACATAGAAGGGAAAAAAAAGACATTTCATCTAAAGGAAACAAAGAACAATGCTGTCAAGTTGCAGGAGTGCCCTCAGATGACGACATTGACTTCTCTGAGCTTCCCCTTTTCAAAACCTTGTCTCTTCTAACGCTGCCAGCTGTAAATTTTAGATTGTGAGCTTTGAGGCAGAGATGAAGATGGCACAGGAAAAAAGAAACTCTTTTCCCTGGTAATCACTGCACTTAGGAGAAGTTTCATTTTGCTCCCAGTCACCTTTTCTTTGTCCAGATGGAGTCTCACGGTGGTTAAAACGAAACCCTGCAGCCCTGCTGTCTCAGTCTGCTCCAGACTTAACCCTGGCAGCAGACAGTGTAAGACTGGGATAAAATCCCTAAGGTTTTACTGCCTGAAATTACTTTTCCTAGCCACCCCTCAGTGCAGCTGAAAGCACCTTCTATTCATCCTACCTTTCACAGTACTTGCACAAAGCAGGAGCCTAAAGAAATTATGTATGTAAAAGTCAGGGGTTTTCAGTATTTTCTCAGGGCTCTGTTGGGGCATGGAGCCATTAACAGCTTCTTCTCCATTCACATCCCACTCCTTTAGCACTTACAGCTCATGGAGCTCAGGGGATTGTCCTAATATCAGATGGGGAAGGGAATAATTTCTTTAGAGAATGACTAGAAAAATACATGTGTAGGAAGCTCCTCTTAAATACCCTTCTACATCGCTTTCATCCCATCAACAAAAACGGCACAAGCTTTGGTTAAAAATGCTGAGATCTATGTATAAATTCAGTACATACTTACAAAAAATTTATAAATGTCTATGTAAAATGGGAGGAGGAAATCAGGTTTACTTGAACTCTGTATTTGGTTTAGCAAAAAACATGCAATCTTTGGAAAGTGCAATCTTTAAGCAATGTTCCAGGCAATGCTGTAATTGACAGGAAAACAATCATGCCATTTTCTGGAAAAAATCTGCCAATTAATTGGCACCCAGTTAACAAAGCAGTGTTTGGTTTGGCCACTCAAAGGACACAAACAAAAATTTTCAGTGAAAAAATCCCAACAAAACAATCAAATTCAGTTCTTCAGCAGAAAGGTGCACCATTCCATCCCTAAGAAAAAGAGCCAGAGAGAACAGAGAGACAGCAGAGATGAAGTCCAAGGCTTAAAATTCTCCTTTTGGTGACAGGAACCATAAAACTGAAATACCTGCAAATCAGCTGGTCCTGGTGGATGGCTGGGGAGGCCACTGCCACCTTCAGTGACATTCCTCCCCCACAGCAACAGCAGAGCAGAACCCCTGGCACTGCTCCCTGGCACACAGCTCCAGGAGCGTGGCGCTGCCCAGCCTGCTGCAAGTGAGCTGGAAAGCTGCTGAAGGGACACTCCCACCCTGGGAACAGCAGGCCTTGGGCTCACAGATACAGATCCCCAGCATTCCAACACCACCTTGAAAAAATAAAGAATCTGTACATTTATGTGTTTAGCCACAACTGTAATATGGAAAGATAAAAGAGCTCCAGGTTGAAATGAAGTGGTTATTGAAATAACTCATCATTAAATCTCCACTGCTAATATTGACTGTTAAGTTAATTTACCCATAAAAGGACATTTTACTGCTTTTGCTGAATGTAAAAACTAAGTGTACGCAGGGATATTTCAGTGTCAAACACTAATTAATGAAAATTAATCATAAAACCAATAAACTCACTATTTTTAAATGGTCTTACTAAACTGCCTGTGAAAGGCAGCTCAATAAAGCAACTTTTCCCAACTTTTCAACAATGGAAGCACAAAGTCTGCACAAAAATAAAACTTGCACAGCACCTCATGCTTTACCCAGTACAATTACAAAATGGATTCTTAAGCAGAAACAGGGAAAGAATATCTTACCATAAAACAATAAGTAAACCTTAAAAGATAGCAATGTGTTTCTCATCACAACAGTTCCCTTTCCTGTTAAAGAACAGTATTTTAAGAAGCAATTTACTTAGCCAGAAAATAAGGAAGCATATAGAATTTGGTGAAGCAAAAAATACTTTTCTGGTAATTCTTTTGCTGCCATTACACAGTTTTTTGGACTTTTTCTTAGGCTGCAGACATGAGGTTCCAAAAATGGTAAGGCAATTGACCTTGACATTGGCCCTAGTATGCTGCAAGCATAAATATCCCAGAGAAATGTACCAGCACAACATAATCTACCTGCATAAAGGAGTTTTTTTTTGTATATTTATATTTCTATTTATTTTGCTTATCTATCAGGGTTATAGCTTCATTTTTTTGTTTAGTATTTTACATCTGTTTCCTTTTTCATTGCCTGTAATATCAATAATGATTTTTTCGCATCAACTTCTTCAGTCAGTGTCTGATCTTTTATTTACCAGGTATTTTGTAAATCATAAAGATCTTCAGGCACATGAAAGTGGGAGCTAGCTTTAAAAGTATCATTGTTTAATCAGTTTTCATACAAGAACATCCAACTTTATATAATGACAGAATGAAAATCAAAAGTGACAGATTGGGTGACTGGAATTTCTGTGGCTTTTTTAATCCATTAAAATGCCCAGCCTTCTAATTCTGGAAGAGAATTTAGCACCAGCTGGGATCCACAGACAGCATTAGTAAACAGTAACAAAACGTCCCTCAAATAAAAATTTTAAATCATGAGTTTAGAAAACACTTCCATAAAATGAAACACACATAGTAAATTTAAAGATTCTTGTGACTGACCAGGTCAAATCCTGTCACCTGAGAACTAGAAAGAAGAAAAGCAATACTTAAATCTGCTGAGGATGTTTGACAGATTCCAGGAGACTCATAGAGAATAGGGTAAAATGTGAATTTACAGCAGCTGAAATTCAGAGTCTAGGTAAGCAAATCAGTGTTCCTGCACCAACAACATGAAGCCAGTGTTCAACAAACCAAAAAACTTTTAAAAGGGGGTGAAGAACCTTGGAACCTACAAGCTGGTTCCAGGGTACTGAATTTCTCTTATATTCTCTCCCTCCAAGAACAGCCTGAGGCAAAAGGAAATCTCTAGTTCCACCCAACCAATCCACACACTAAACAGGATGGCAAAGAGGAACATATTGCTCACTGTGCCCTTCAGGGTGAGCTGACTTTGTGGTGCAGCCCCTGAGGCCAGGCCCTACCTCTGACCCACCACCTCCAGGCAATAAAGCTTCAAGTTGCTGTACATCAACTGCACTTGCTGAGGTCACACAAACAGGGTTTTACTAAGGCACAACTGAACCAAATGAGTTTCCTTGGGTGTTTGACACATCTGGAGTTACAGTACCACAGCCACAACAAGCACATCTGCTGCCCACAGCCTGGGTTCAGTAAATATCAGTTTAACTTCAAGCACTTGCTAGAACTTTTCTTCAATTCCAGAAGGCCCCGTACAAACTTGTCACCAGAAATGCCAATGAAAATCAGAAGCTCTAAGCTGTCAGCTCTGGATCACAGATATAAAATGACTTCACTGGTAAGAAACCAGCCCTGTGAATTGTGAGAAATAAGATATTTCATTGCTCCTGGTCTAAGTCTTGCTTGCTGAGGGCCTACCAAGCCGGAAAAAAATCACAAAAGAATGACAAAACTAAATGAAAAAACTAATCCAGGTCATGTTTGTAGGAAGAGTTGGGGTTACACAACAATACAGCCTTCCAAAATAAACATGAACTTGTGAAAAGAAGGCAGCAAATACATTCCTGTAGACAGGGAGCATTACTAGATCCATGAGAAGGACACTACTCATTTTTCCCTAATATCTGTGAGAGCTGGGTGTCAGCAACAGCTCAGCTCGGCTCAAGGAATGTTTCAAGTCATGTTGGAGGCTACTTTCAAGATGTGCAAGGCCAGAAACCAGAATACCAACGTTTCAGACATCAAATAAGCAGCTTTGAATTTTGGATGTGAAATTGTTCACTCGAGTCCTAACCCAAAAGGACCTTCCCGGAGAAGAGAGTGACATCAGGGAACTAACGCCAAGGCTGAGTTTGATTTGACATAATACTACTTTATTCCATTGTTTCAACTTTCTTACAGGTTAAAAAAAAATGTACAGGGGTTCAGAACCACCTCAACAGAACAAAGAGTCAAACCACAAGTGTGCACACGTGGTCAGCTTTCATTACAAAAAGTAATAGGCACAATCTTTACATATGCATTTTGGTGAAAGAAGGAATAATAGTGCAGTGCTAAAAGGCACCAATAATCAATAATTGGGCCTTTTTTAAAAGCCAATAACCATCCAAGAAAATTACATTTGGTTCAAAGTTATGATTTAAATATTGTATTGATTGGCATGCATCTGAACCCCTGGCAATTTATTACACAAACCTAATGTGTGCCTTTGCAAAATCAAAAAGATTTCATCAGTGGACCTGAAAGTCAGTTCAGTACAAAAGGACACACCGAAGCTCTTGGCCTGTATTTAACACTAAACAGTCTTGTGCACCTCCTCTGAGAACACTTCTCTAACAAAGAGCTGCACGGAAGTATTTCTCTTAAAGCAAGTGTAAATTTTTTGATCCTGTAGCATTGACCTACTCCACGTGCTATGAAAACACTAGGCACAGACCACAATTTACGTTTTCTTAAAAAAAATAACGGCATGTGCAAGTGAGGTTCACACAACAGACTGACAGCTACAACAGTAAGCTCTTTAGATCTTCCAAAGAAAAAGGTCAGTTGGTTTTCATTTTCTAAGAAGTGCTGCACACTGCTGTGTGCCATTATCCTATCTGCTTTAGGATATGATATGATTTTTTGGAACAGGAAGGAAAAGCTTCAGTACACCCTAAAGGACACTAAATCGACACCGTGTGCTGCCTGTTCTTGGTCAGGAGAGTGAATGACTGGAGAAATCACGGTACATGGGCAGCTGCAGCCAGCCAGGGAGCGCCTCTGCTTCCAGCAGAAAGAATGGCTTGGAACTCAGGTTACCCCACAGGTGCCCTCAAACTCACCCACCCAAAGCACAGCACGGAAAAAAAAGGGCAATGAGAGGGAGAGCTTCTGTGTACGCTGTACCAAAAGGTGCCAGTTTGTCCCAAAGCGTCATTACCAGGGTGTGGGTTACTGCAGATTTTTTGGTACAACTGAAAATTGTACAATACATGAGCAAAGATAGAGCTGATTATTACCTGCAGTATCTACTACAGTCCTCAAGTACATAATTTACGGATAGATGCATATGGTTGGTGTTGATTGCTTCCTCTTAAAGGTATTAAAATTCTGAAGGCTACAGTACATTCTGACACAAAGACAACTTGTCTACGAGGGGAAAACGTAAGGTAGTAACTAACTAATTTGTTTTAGGAGGAACCTCCTCTGATGTGCTAGTTACTTCATGCCCTTTGGAAGATTTTTATTTCTGACTCTCTTCATCATCTCTGTTGAATTGTTCCCCCGACAATTTCACTAGAGTTCAGCGACCCTTCTTACTGCCTTTGCCTTTTCCAGGATCCCTTTTCAATTCATTTTAACACCACGGCAAGCTGTTCAAGTAAACATTTCTCTCTGGCAAGTTTCCAGATACCACAAATACTCTCAAAACTCAGCATTTGATTACATGCACCAGTTTTCTTTAAATGGAGCAGGAATTAGCCCGTTTCCTTGGTTTAGGGTCCCGTACATCCCTGTCTTTTGAACACATACAAGATGAACATAACGTCTCTGACAGTCTCCGTAGTCCCAGCCTGAAAACGCTGTTGGAGAGGCTATAGATCACACAGTTGCAGAAACTATTGCTTATAGCAAGCCACGTAGTTAGGAAGGAGAGTGCTGGGTTTTCCAACACCCTCGAGCTTTCCAGCAGAAAGTAAATGATATAAGGGAGCCAGAGCACGTAGAAGACGCTGGTTATCCGGAACAGAACCATGGCATAGCGGCGGTCGGGGCTGTGCCCGCTCTCCCCGGCAGCGTCCCCCTCATGGTTAGGAAACCGAGCTCTCCGGTCACTGATCTCTTTGGTGTGCTGCCGGCAGATTTTAAAGATGTGGAAATAGGTGAAACATATGACAAAGGCAGCGGGAGCGTATAGTAAGCACACGATAAAGCCAGTAAAGTAGGCATTAGTTAGCCAGGAGGTAGCACACCATTCAAAAATATCTCCATGGTAACCAGGTTTTCCCCAACCAAAAAAAGAAGGCAAGAAGATCAGGCAAGAGTATATCCAGATGAGACTGATGCAGATTCTCAAGCGACAAGGTGTGACCAGTTGGTTATAGGAGAGAGGCTTTGTTATAGCGAGATAGCGGTCCACACTGATGCAAGCGAGACATGCCATAGAAACGCTTTTGAGCACAGAGATGATGTATCCAAAAACTTGACAAGTCAAGGACTCGTGGACACCTGTTGAGTAGTGGAGCAGTGACAAAGTAGGAACCAAGCAGCTGACTCCAACAAAAAGATCAGCATAGGCCATGGTCTGAATAAAATAGCTGGTGGTGTAATGATGCAGGAGTGGAGCACAGTGGAAAACAAATATCACAGTTAAGTTACCCGCAATAATTAAAAACGTTAGCAAGACAATAACGACTGTCTCAAGGATACAGATGTCAACTGCATTGTAGTGACCAAATCCAAGAGGGCAGGAGAGGTGCTCAGATATGTTCATAACACTACTGCTCATATTCAGAGTCCTCCATTCAATCCATCGGGACTGGTTCATGTTTTGTGCTTAGGGACCAGTGCAATCTGAGCCTTAGTGAGCAGGTGACCTGCTGAACAGCAGCTAAACTCTGCTTCAGCGTCTCACGGTCTCTCTCTGCAGACACTGCCAGGGCTTACATGTGAGAGGATTAGAGTCCCATAGCTGTTGATGCCTCCTCAGCATCAGTGCATCACCTCTGGCACACCTTGGCTTTAAGGAAAGAACGAAAGAAAGAAAGAGAGAGAGAGAGAAAGAAAGAAAAGAAAAACAAAAGCCAGAAAGAGAAAGGCCACTGATCAGCTCCTCCAGTGCTCTTGACCCATCTTTAGCAAACACAAGGCACTTCTAAAACAAACAGAAATAAAAACTGACAAAAGAGACACATTTATTTCCCAGGGAAGGAGGGGAGGGAAAGCTCTGACTTATTTTCCTGAGAAAGTCGTTTACTTTGGCATACACTGGGGTGAGGGAGAGGAGGGGAAGGAGGAACCTCAGTACAGCTCAGGTTTCCTGGACCAGCAGTTACCGGAGATAATCTTTATGTCTCAGTTTAAATCACAGACTGACTGGTGATTAAAGGAAAAAGTTCATCCTCTAATGCTGTCTTTTCTTGTTCGATTCAGAAGATGGTATTCCATCTTATCCATGCAATTCATTGGAAAGGTAAGGAAAACATTTTTTTCAAGGTTAATTCCAATAGACTCACCACTATTTGGGTATGAATAATGAATTTTATTTAGGGGGAGACAGGTGGGGGATGAGGCAGATTTGTCCTCTTGCTCCCAAGAAAGAAAACATACATCTCACATACAATGAGGAAGATTGTGTCTATTCATTTAAAAATAAAAATAATTTAAAAATAGATTTTGGAGACTCATGTCAATATTTACAGTTCCTTTCAACAGTTATAGTCCATTACAATTACTAATGCCAGAATCATAACTCAGTGTCCCCATAGACAAATCCTCTTGAATTTAATTTCAGCAATGGCAATTTAGAAGAATCATCTTTAGAAACTCTGCCATATCTACCACAGTGGATCAGTACCTAGGAGTTCATAGGTATATCCATTATATTGCTCACCTCTGTAGCAACAACTGAATCATTTCACAAACCCCCACACAACGAGCTCAGAAACTTCCATCTGCATTCTGCTGGGAAGCTAATGAAATGCTGATTTGACTAGAAAAGCTGCCATTGTTTACTACTCCATTATTCTGTTGCTCAGCTTCATCTTCTCAGGGGTTTAAGGTTTCTATATTTATTAGATGATCTGCATAATAAATAGTTGCTTTTAAAAACTGTTCTTCTATTTGCAGGACATTACCTTGTTCATTTTATTCACAGCTACGGAGAGAGAGAACATGAAAAGAAAGCATCTTCTGTGTTCAGTTTTAAGTAAAGGCTTGATTAGTTCAGGAATCATTAGGCAGGTAATTAAATGTATACAATCCTGTTTTTTCTGGAAGGCCCCTAAAACGTTAAAACCATCATTAATCCTAGAGTTCCTGAGACTAGAAGACTAGCAGTGAAAATTAATGAATCCACATAAAATGATCTCCAAGGTCATTCAGCTGGCATTCGCTTTAAGTCTCTTTAAAAGTACCAGGATCTCTCTGATGTTTCTGACAGTCCTTGCCGTGTCTTCAGGAGGAATTTCAGATACTAGAAAAGCCAAACGTTCAATTCTATCGCAGCACTTTGAGAGAAAGCATTCTTTTTGGAGTTAATTTCCTGTCGTGCATCGCCACGCTGTACAGAAAGTCCTTTCAGATTTTCTAACATCCCCGAATGTTTCCGCCTATCTGCTCCCTTTGTCTATAAGCAACAGAGCACGTATAAAATCACTCCTTTCTCCAATTCCCTGCTAAAGCAATAGAGAAGCTTTCTCACCTACACGCATCCTCACAGCCGCTATGTCCAATACTTGACAGGGAGTCCTGTTACCGCGGTGCGGCTGGAGCGGCTGCCGCTGCCTCCCCGCTCCCCCCGTGCGATGATTGCCTGCACCTGAGCCCGCTGCTCCTCCTCCTCCTCCTCCCCCTGCTGCTGCTGCTGCTCCCGCCGCAGCCCGGGCGCTGGAGCGCTGCCGGCCGCTCCCCGCTGCCGGCCCTCGCGATGGCGCCGCCGCGGGCACCGGCGGCCGGCGGGCTCCAGCGGGCTCCGCCGGGCTCCGGCG